>CAIGQZ010000427.1:35840541-35858862 GCA_903798205.1 Danio tinwini
ATATAAAAAATATATATATATATATATATATATATATATATATATATATATTAGTTGCAAATAACTTGAAAGTGTCAGAAAACATTGCATTATAGTTTGTTAGTGTAAATTAATCACATTAAATTTATTACATTACTTTTTTCTATCTAAATATTTTAATATAAATTAAAATATAAAATAGAAGTAATTTTTCATATATATATGCAACCCCTAGTTCTTTCAAAAGAAAATAAAGAAATATAAATTACCTTTATTTATTACACAAAAAAAGGAATATCAACCAGCTAACATATAAAAAAAACACTTTGGTACCAGGTGGGCACAATAATCACAAGGCTTTCATATCAGGTGCAACCGTGCAATACTCTCAAGGCAATTTGGGTCATACCCCGCTCTTAGATAATGTGCAAATATGCAATAAATTAATACGCCACATTCCTCATAAAGTGACTCAAAACAGTGACATAACCCAACTCCTGGACACAGCTACGATAACCGCTATTCAGCATTTTGCACCTTCAGGTATCCCCGACTGCACATCCTAAAAGAACAATGACGCAGCCCTACCTTCATTAATTTGTCGGCATTATCTGGGTTGTTGCTAGATCGGATACGTTTGCAGCCGAAAGTTAACGTGAATTATTTGTTATTTATGAAATTTCCGATTTATTGTATTTTATTAAAATTGTAAAAGGTAATCTAGCCAACTTCATTCATATACGACCTTACTTGACTAATAAAGCAGCAAAACCTTTTATGCGCTCAAATTTTTTTCTCATATTACATATTGTCTTACTAGTTGGTCTCACACCAGTAAAGCTGTTTGAAAATCAGCTGAATCACTTTATAAACAGGCACTTAAAGTATTTGATCAGAAGTCTGTTAGGTTTCATCATTGTAATATAATACAAAAACATTATTTATTGAGCTTTGATAATATGCAATATTTGGCTGATGCTTGTATGATTTTTAAAATTTTAAATGGATATGCTTCACCCCCATTATGTGAGTTTGTAACATACAAGAATAATAATGGTCAAGCAACACGATCTGTTACCAGATGAGACTGTGCTGTGCAGTTTAGGCGTACAACTTTTGCACGATCAGTCTTCTCAGTCAGAGCCAGTCATTTCTGGAACACACTTCCTATGGATTTAAGGGCTGTTTCAAATTATTTAACGTTTAAATACAAGTTAAAAAAATGGCTAAAAGCAAAACAAGTTTGTAATCATGTGTAATTCTTTGTCTAACATTTAAGAAATTCTTATTATACTGTATGTTTTATTCTTCTGTCATATGTAACTATACTGTTATTGTATGTGTGATGATGTGCTTTTTGATTTTAGGTTGCCTTTTAAAATCTGGCAGGGGCAACAGATGAAAATTTGCCCTTGTGGCTAACTCTGGCTTGTTTACAGTTTTACTGTTGATTGAGCATTGTCCCTGTTATATTAAATAAAGAACTTAAATTAACATCTACCCTCACCCCAACCCTAAACCCAACCGTCACAGAAGCGTAAAAACAGGAGCTGTACCGAGTATTATTTATCTTATCTATTAAATTACCCCAAAAAATTTATTTTTTAACCCCTACCCCCACCCCAACTCTAAACCCAACCGTCACAGTACTGTAAAAATATTAATTATTGTTATACAGTGTCATAAAAAAATGCTGCTATATTAATGTGCATATCGCACTTCCGACCGGCCGTGTATCTGATCTAGACTTTACCGCGTGCACACCACACTTCCTCCTCACAGCTGCCGCTCCATTCATAAAAATAGCGTGTGACCGAAAATTACCGTATTTCACCTATCCTTTAAAATTACCGTAAATAATACAAAGTTTACAGCCATTACTTATATATACACACACACACACACAAACACACACCACTCGCTGGTCACTTTATTAGGTACACCTGTCCAACTGCATGTTTAACGCAAACCATGGCAGCAACTGAATTTAGCCATGTTGACATGGTCAAGATGATCTTCTGCAGTTCAAACTCTGCATTGGACTGGGGAAGAAAGGGGATTTAATGGCTTTTTCAGTATGGGTCGATACACTTTTATGACTGTTTCCACTGTCAAAAAGCGAACCGTAGTGTACCACTTTTTGGGTACCCTTTCCAAAGTGTACCTAGCACATCAAATGGGTACAAAAAGACAGAGCTAGACGCGCAGCTGAGCACTATTGGTTTACAGATAAACGTCACTAGCGTGTGCACAAGCCAGGAGAAAGGAGCCAGCATTTTTAAATACACAGCCGAGACATTACACCGTTATAATATATACATATTATAATGAGCCATGATCAACCTGAGCTCAAACAAACCTTGTCGTTGACTTGATGAACAGCCACAAAGCCAAGAAGAACAAAATCTGGCGTGTGTCCTGTTGTTGCCATCTAAAAGCGCGAGTGGTTTTACTTTCTCCAAAGAGCTTGCGATCGTTCACTATATTTGAAATAACAAACTTCTTGAGCTGATGATAATAACGTGAGCATGATTATTAAAGTGTTTCTGACATCCTTTCAAAAACGGACAAAAGCGAGAGTGAAGCACGACAATGCAAAGGAGAAGCCGAAAAAACAATGCAAATGACCTAACCTAAAACATGAACAAACTGCCATGTTTAACTATTATCATCACCTTTTGGCCTATTATGAACTCAGAATGATGGAATTACTTTCTACAGAGGCTACATGTGTTGTAAAGATTAAAGGTACAGATGAGAGGTTTGCACTGACTGTGGGCTATATGTTGCATGTTGTGTTTGAAGCCAAATAAGGACTAAATGTCTGCTGTGTGTAGTTTTTCTATATTTGGAAACATATTAGAGACTGTAAGGGTCTGTATGTGTTCATATGTTGCATTTATTTATTTATTTTATATAATAGCAGATGTTACAGTAGGCAATTTCAGTATAATTGATTTGCAGTTATAATCCAATCATGTTTATAGAAAGGTTAGTCATGAACATTTATACACAAGTATTTATGTGTGTAAAGCATCTGTTTTGTGAGAAGTGCTTCTCATATGATATATGAGCGACCCGTACAGTGACCATTGGTACCCTTTTTGGCAGTGGAAACGCAAGCCTGATGAACGTGTCCCGTACCGACCAGTACCATACCATACTGTAACACTCAGTGGAAACGGGCCATTAGTGACTTTGAACGTGGCATAGTTTTTGGTTCCAGACAGGCTGATCTGAGTATTTCAGAAACTGCTGATCTACTGGGATTTTTATGCAGAAATGCCAACTGACCCCGGTGAGGCTCGAACCAGCGACTTTCTTTGCAGTGAGGTGAGAGCGCTGTGGCACCACCCATAGCTCTTAATATTCCTCTTAATAAAATATTTGTAGTTTTTAGGATAAAACTCAAAGTTTATACTCCGTTTAGCATGTAATCTTCCTTAAATATATTACTATTTAATATTAATAGACTGTTTAAACTTTATATTGTAACACAAACATACAGTGCATCCAGAAAGTATTCATAGCGGTTCACTTTTTCCACATATTTTTTATGTTACAGCCTTATTCCAAAATAGATTAAATTCATTAATTTCCTCAAAATTCTCCACACAATCCCCCATAATGACAATGTAAAGAAGAGTTTTTGAAATTGTTGCAAATTATTCAAAATAAAAAAGCTGAAAAATCACATGTACATCAGTATTCACAGCCTTTGCTCAATACTTTGTTGATGCACCTTTGGCAGCAATTACAGCCTCAAGTATTTTTGAATAAGAGGCCACAAGCTTGGCACACCAGTCTTTGGGAATTTTTGCCCATTCCTCTTTGCAGTACCTCTCAAGCTCTATCAGGTTGGATGGGCAGTGACAGTGTACAGCCATTTTCAGATCTCTCTTCAGAGATGTTTAATCAGATTTAGGTCTGGGCTCTGGCTGGGCCACTTAAGCACATTCACAGAGTTGTTGTGAAGCCACTCCATTGATATTTTGCCGATGTGATTTGGGTTATTGTCCTGCTGGAAGATGAACCATCGCCCCAGTCAAGAGCACTCTGAAGCAGGTTTTCATTCAGGATGTCTCTGTACATTGCTGCATTCATCTTTCCCTCTATCCTGACTAGTCTTCCAGTTCCTGCTGCTGAAAAACATCCCCACAGCATGATGATGCCACCACCATGCTTCACTGTAGGGATGATATTAGCCTGATGAGGGGTGTCTGGTTTTCTCCAAACGTAGCGCCTGGCATTCACTCCAAAGAGTTCAATTTTAGTCTCGTCACACCAGAGAATTTTGTTTCTTATGGTCTGAGAGTCCTTCAGATGCCTTTTGGCAAATTCCAGGTGTGGAGTGGCTTCCATCTGGCCACCCGACCATACAGGCCTGGTTGGTGGATTGCTGTACAGATGGTTGTCCTTCTGTAAGGTTCTCCTCTCTCCACAGAAGAATGCTGGAGCTCAGACAGAGTGACCATCGGGTTATTGATCACCTCCCTGACTAAGGTCCTTCTCCCCCGATCACTCAGCTTTAGATGGCCGGCCAGCTCTAGGAAGAGCCCTGGTGATTCCAGACATCTTCCACTTACGAATGATGGAGGCCAATGTGCTCAAAGGAACTTTCAGAGCAGCAGAAATTTTTCTGTAACCTTCCCCAGCCTTGTTCCTCGAGACAATCCTATCTCAGAGGTCTACAGACAATTCCTTTGTCTTCATGCTTGGTTTGTGCTTTGACATGCACTGTCAACCCTGGGACCTTATATAGACAGGTGCCTTTTCAAATCATTATTATTATCAGTACATTATTATTTTTTATAGCATGCTATTTTAATATATGAATACTGTATGCAATAGTAGTTATGAACCACTCAGGACTTATACTTCTGAAAATCCTGCATTGCATACTTGCACGGTGGCATGTTATTCTGCACATTGAAGATGTCAGCAAGTCTTTCCTTTTAATGATACTTTACCATGAAAACCAAAACCGTGTCCAAGTCCAAATTTCCCTTCTAGTCAAGTACATCCAGCTGGTGTTGAAAAAAATAAATGTCCGCATTGATGTGGACCAAACAGCTGCACCGCAAACCCATCATACAGTGTGTTTGAGTGATCTTTGATATAAGCGTCTACTTGTTATAAATCTCACAGAGTCTAGACGGACAGGTCTGGGTTGCATGTGCTGATGGATCACTTCCAGCTCTTCTTTTTTTTATATGGGAATCACTCATTGGTGAACCGGTGTCTGCTGTATCTGTTTGACTGTGAAACTGAAGAGAAAGTGTCTCGTAAAGGCAGATCTCTGATGGTTTCCTCATCACAAAGTGTTCAGCAGTTTGGTGAAACTGGAGATTTTTTTGATGAGGAAAGCATTGATTCACACTGCAATAAAGTATTTTTCCATTCCAAGATCATTCGGAAATGGCTTATTCAGATAGAGCTGGTCACTGGCTGCAGCGCATTCAGCTGCATATCAAGCAATATATTATGCTTCTGGAAGTCATAGTTAGAAGGTAACAAGTGAAAATAGTAGCATGCTTAATAATAATTCATAGCAAATGTCGAATTTGTGGAATCTTGATCAAAAGTAAAACAAACATTTGGGATAATAAAGATTAAATGGAATAAGAATAATATAAATTGAGATGAAATGACTCAATTATGAGATGAACATTAACAATTATGATAAAGTCATAATTATGACATACTAAATATAATTGATTGAAATTTCATTATTAGAAACATTGATAATGATGTTAAACTCATAATTATTTGATACTAAAATATGAATGAAATATCATAATTGACATAAAACGACTGCCATTATGGGATAAATTCATTATTATGTTGAAAAATAGTAATTATGACATACTAAAACATGATTCACTGAAATTCATCATTAGAACCATTCATAATGATGTTAGTCATAATTTTTACATAGTAAAATATGATTGAAATGTCATAATTGACATGAAACGACTCAATTATGAGATAAACATTCATAATTGTTAAAGTCATATTTATGACACATTAAAGCACGATTGATTTATTGAAACTTATTATTAGAAACATTCATAATTATGTTAGTCATAATTTTTACATACTAAAATATGATTGAAATGTCATAATCGACATGAAACGACTCAATTATGAGATAAACATTCATAATTGTTAAAGTCATATTTATGACACATTAAAGCACGATTGATTTATTGAAACTTATTATTACAAACATTCATGATGATCTTAGTCATACATATTACATACTAAAATATGATTGAAATGTCATAATTGACATGAAACGACTTAATTATGAGATAAACCTTCATAATTATGGCATACTAAAACATGATTGATTCATTGAAATTCATTATTAGAAACATTCATAATGATGTTAGTCATAATTATTACATACTAAAGTGTGGTTGAAATGTTATAAATCACATGAAGCGACTCAATTATGAGATAAACCTTCATAATTGTTGAAAAGTCACAAGTATGACATGCTAAAATATGACATTGAAATGTCGTTATTTAAATGAAATTACTCAATTATTTTGAAAAGTCATATTAGTGACATAAAAATTTGATTCATCGGTAATAGTTAACATGAAATTACATGATTGAGATAAACATTTATAGTTGTTTAAAGTCATGATTATAACACTAAAATATGATTGATTTAAATGTAATAATCGACATAAAACATTCTGAGATAAACATTCATAACTATGTTGAAAAGTCATAATTATGACATACTAAAACACTGATTGATTGATTGATTGATTGATTGATTGATTGATTGATTGATTGATTGATTGATTGATTGATTGATTGATTGATTGATTGAAATTTATTATTAGAAACATTCATGATGTTAAAGTCATAATTATGACATACTAAAATATGATTGAAATGTTATAAATGACATGAAACGACTCAATTATGAGATAAATTTAGGAATTGTTGAAAAATAATAATTAACGTACTAAAACACAATTAATTGAAATCACATTATTAGAAACATTCATAATGATGTTAGTCATAATTGTTACATACTAAAATATTATTGAAATGTCATTGTTATTGCAATTGACATGAAACGACTAAATTATGAGATAAACATTCATAATTGTTAGTCAAGTATGACATGCTAAAATATGACTGATGTCGTTAATTACATGAAATTACTCAATTATTTTGAAAAGTCATAATAGTGACATTAATATTAGATTTATCAGTCATAGTTACCATGAAATTACATGATTATGAGATAAAATGCTTAAAGTCATGATTATGACACTAAAATATGATTGATTAAAATGTAATAATTGACATGAAATGATCAACTATAAGATAAACATTAATTGTTGAAAAGTCATAATTATTACATACTGAAATATGACTGAAATGTCATAATTGACATGAAACTAATTCCGAGATAAACATTCATAATTATGTTGAAAAGTCATGCTTAAGATTCAATGTCATAAGTAACAAAATTACACTTATGAGATAAATATTCATAATTATGTTAAAGTCATAATTATGGCATACTTATATTATGAGATTTTAATCAATGACTCAATTATCAGATAAACCTTCATAATTATGTTAAAGTCAAAGTTAAATAAAATTGAATGTCATAAGTAACATAAAAGGACGCTTATGATAAATATTCATAATTATGTTAAATTTTACTTGATTTACTTTAACTTTATTTACTTTAAAGTAAAATCTGATTAAAATTTGATAAAATCCGATTGATTGAAATTTCATAATTGTGAATGACATAATTATGAAATACACATTCATAATTACCTTAAGTCGTAATTATGACATACTAAAATATGATTAATTGAAATATCATAATTAACAAAAACACCATTTGTGCTAAGTTGAAATATGATTTTGTACTTACTACTTGTAAAAAAACAAACAAATTCATGGTAGAATTGTCATAATTCATAAATTTGGGATATATATGAGATAATGACAGTCAAAAATATTGTGAAATGTAATGTAAGTCAGAGATAAACTGATAAAAAAAATGTTTGTCGAATGCCAGATTGTATTATTGATATGAAAAGTCTCATAACAATAATGTAAAAGTCATAAATATGATATAACTGAATTACAACATAATCTAAATTATGACATCATGTGAACATTGATATTATGAGATATTGAATTATAATTATTTAAGTATTGATATTTGATACACATTTTATACCAGTTATTATGATGTGAAAAGTAGATAAACATTAAAAATTGACATTAAAACAGTTATACTGTAATTTATCCTTAAATAAATGGCTCAGTGGTTAGCACCAGGCCTGTGCAGAGGTTTTCCAAAGGGCATGTGCAGAATTGAGGATAAGGGCACAACATGGTCTGTTCGCGAACTGGAGAGTGGCGGGGGGGAGATTGCGAACTGAAGAGCGTGGGGTGGGACGAGGGGTGGTGGCTGGTTGTGGTGTGAGGAGACCGCAAACTGAAGAGAGGGGGCTGGGAGGGGGTGGTTAATCACGAACTGAAGAGCGGGAGGAATTACAAACTGAGGAAGGGAGGTCTTGTTGGGGGGTTCACGATCTGAAGAGCGGGGGGAGGGTGGGGCACTTTCATTTTGGAAGGGCACTTTATATTCCTGACTCAAAAGGGCATGTACACTGCACAGGTTGAGCCCTATGTGTGCACGTGCCTGGTTAGCACTGTCACCTCACAGCGAGAAGCTTGCTGGTTCAAGTCCCGGCTGGGCCACTTGGCATTTCTGTGTGGAGTTTACATGTTCTCCCCGTGTTGGCGAGGGTTTCCTCCGGGTGCTCTGGTTTCCCTCACAGTCAAACACATGTGCTTTATACGAACTGAATAAACTAAATTGCCCATAGTGTATGCATGTGTGTGTGAATGTGAGAGTGTGTATGGGTGTTTCACAGTACTAAGTTGCGGCTGGAAGGGCATCCGCTGTGTAAAACGTATGCTGGAATAGTTGTCGGTTCATTGCGCTGTGTCGACTCCTGAAAAATAAGGGACTAAGTGGGAGAAAAAAAAATTATGAAAGAAAATGTTAAATTATGCAATAAAAAGTTACTGTAATGACACTGATTTATGACTAATATGAAAATTTGCAATTGACAAAAAGACAAAACAATGTTGTCAAAATGATGAGTAGTCAAAATATACATACCAAGTCAAAATGGCAAAACACTAAATATCTAAATTTAAAAAAGAACATAGTTATGACAAGGTGAAAGCTAAAATGATGACTATATGAAAAGTATAAGTTATGATGTAACCACTGACATATTGTAAGCTCACTGAGAGAAATTCACTGTGCTTTGAGCAGATTTTCTGTGTACAAAATGCATTAAAGGGCACCTATGGTGAAAAATCTCCTTTTCAAGCTGTTTGGACAGACATATGTGTATGTATGGTGTATAGACCGTCATATTGGGGTGATATAAACACACCCAGTCCTTTTTTTTCAATTTAACAACATAAAAACGGTGGACCAATTGGAGCGGTTTTGAGACCGACTGCAACTTGACGTAGGAGTGCGGTCCCCCCGCCCACCGAATTGATTGACAGCTGCGTATTAACATGTCTCCGTAGTAACGTATAATCATATCAACCAGACACAGGACCAGGACGAGCGCACACTAAGCAACCATAAATAAAAAGTCTGTTCAGTTTGCTAGGATCATCAATCATCATCAAATGTGATCAAGAGTGAGTTTTACAAGTTTAAAATGTTTTAAAACAGAGCATGTGTGTAATAAATTACAGCCATTTACTTCAGCTTTACTTCATCGCCACAGCCGCGTGTCAGAACAATTATAAAAGACGCTTCAATCCCGGTTTGTGGACGTTAAATCCGGTTTATTTTGTACATTAACGTAACAGATATCCATACAGCAGTGGAGATTAACCTGTATCCTGTCACATTTGCATGCAAAAACAGTGCAAAGCTAAACGCGCGATGTCTGTGTGTGCGCCTGTCAGCGCTGTGTGTGTGTGTGCGTGAACTTTGTAACGACATTGTGTGTGACATCCTTGCAACTCCACAACATGCATCAAATACTCATTGGTAAAGTTCTTACTGTAGTTTCTCCTCACAAACGTTACGTGAGATCTTATTCCTTCGTGTTTGTCTGTTGTCTGACGCAGCCGAGAGAGCCGCTGCCAGGCACGTGGAAACGGTGGGCGTGAAGGACTAGCCTTAAAGGCACAGTAGACAAAAAACGCTAGCTGATGCTAAATGCTACAAAGTAGAAACTAATGACAGGTATAATAAAAAATCTGATGAGTGTTTTGAGATGAAACTTTACAGACACATTCTGGAGACACTAAAGACTTGTATTAAATCTGGAAAAAAGTGGTAACCTAGGTGCCCTTTAAAGTGTAACTGCGTTTCGTCATGCATTTTGTGTCACATAATTCATCCAGTCCACAAAATTTGTTACACTTTCCGCCTTATAGAATAGGGCACAGCAGCAGCTTCTCATTCCCACAAAGCACAGAAAACACAAAAATCTCAGAAAACCCTAGACCGGTCTCTAGTGTCCCTAGTTTGAGAGGTTTCAACTCAAAATACCTCACAAATATTGTTTCATAACTTTTTGAAACTGCCGTTTTATGGGGCATTCACACCGGACATGGCTCGCCCGAATAGATTTCATAAGCATTTTGAGTTTACTCACTTTCTTTACGAGTCAAATTTGCTTTGTTCACGTGTGAAAATCACTTATAATATCACAATAGATGTAGATTTGCATCATGGTCAGGGCATCTGTTTGCCTAGTGGTTCCATTTTGTTGCTAAATGGCTAACATGGATTTCATCAACAGAGTATACTTTAGGAAGGCTAATATAGGCATAGATTTGTTCATTACCATGTCTGAGTCTATTAGATCCTACAGAGGTGCACCCAGCTCTGTGAGTTCATCAACTCCTCCAGAAACTGTATCTGGATGATGGAAGCTTTCAGCGGTGCATCAGACTGAGCCGAGCCCAGTTTGATGAGCTGTTGTCCGGTGTTGGTGGAAGGATTTCCCCTCAGGACACCAACACCATGGGCTACGTCATAATTAACAAGAAAAAGCTTCTGATTGGTTAACACGGCAGTTCAGATCTTTCATCTCGAGTGATTTCCATTAATCCCACAAATCTCAATTCATGCCATTCACACTGTGTCACTCGTGCGTATAGCACAGCAGGATGTCTAATGCATTAACTTATGCATAAGTAAATCACTCGCGCTTCATGCTTCATCTGTGCCTGGTATAAACAGACTCAGACTCAACTTTATTATCCGGTTTAGGATAACTAAAACTACAGCAAGATGCCATAACACAGGCGAAGTTCCACGTACACATTATCAAAATATTACCGCACAACATACAATACATCATTTTGTAGGTGCAACTCTCCCCCCCTGGACTAATTTAATGACCTAATGGCCACCATTATAAAATAATTTCTAGTTCTATTTGTCCTGGAAATGAACTCTAAAACAACGTACTGATGGCAGCAGCTGAAACACAGAGTACAATGGGTGATCCGGGGTGCGTAGGATACCTCGAGCTCTCTTTAAAGCACAATTATAGTAAATTACCATTGGAACAGTTTGGTTAGGACCAATGATCTTGCCTGTTACCTTCACCAGGCTACTCAAACTGTTCTTATTTGACACACTCAGATTACCATACCAAGCTACAATGCAGATAAAACAGATTTAATAAAATAGTGTCATCATAAAGGAACAAACTTGAAACAATCTTTTGTTGAACTATTTTACAGACAGCCTGGGTATTGGATCAAAATGTCAACATATTGTCAAAAACGACCTTAGATATTTGTGTGTGTCAACAATTTCAATGTTTAAACCTTTAATATTTGTTATGCTGGGGGTAGGAGAAGCCTTCCTGTAATCTATCACCATGCCTTTGGTTTTATTTACACTCAACTAGAGAGAAAATCTATCACACCAGGAAGTAAATTCTTCCACAACAGGACCATGCCCCGAATCTTGATCGTGGAGTAGACTCACAATCACCAAATCATCAGCATATTTTATGATATGGCACTTCCCATACATTCCCAGACATTCCAGATTAGTATACACGATGAACAGAAGAGGCGAGAGGCAACAACCTTGAAAGGGACCCAGTATCAACTTTATTATCCCGTTAATTGAAACTAAACGTTGATCCTAATTGTGGCGTTTTGGTGACTGTCGCTTTAAATTCAAATGAGATTTTCAAAAGAGGGCGGAGCTACAAATGCCTGTGTGTCAGCATAGTGTCAGATTGAAAACAGGACTAACGTCCTATGCTAATGAGGGAGAGATGGTCACTAGTGGGTGGGGCTTTTCCCCCCTCTGATAACACATACAAAAGGAGAATGTCAGTCAAAGTGTATCTGCTTTTATATCTCTTATTTATTTATTTTTATCAAGATATATCAACATTATTGTGTTTTAACTTATTTTATATTATGTATTTTTTTATTTATTTTGCTTTTTTTATTTGTTTTTCATTTTTAAAATGTTTACCTTAATGTAATGTTTTAAGTAAAGTCGACTAAGAAAGTTAATTTGATTCAACTTAAAATTTTTAGCTAGCAAGATTTTTTTTTTACAGTACAGAAAACATCTAGTGTCCAGAAAAACAGCAGATGTCTTTCTCACAGCGAGGAGAACAGCATTTGTCAGTGAGCTCTGTGCAAACATCAGTCAGAGTGTTGGCAGTGGACTAAACATGCTGGAGTGTTCATATACAGTGTGCCCTATACGTATAGTGCAGATTGATTCTTCCTGCATAGGATGCTTTATCTTAAAGTCTGCACTGAATTGTTTGTTGGTGGTGGAATCCACTGAACGCTGGAAACACTTGACATCCGGAGATCTTCTAGTCTAAACTCGTACGACACACACACAGGCGAAACAGATGGCGATTAACAGAGGCCAACATTCCTGGTGTCTGTTTTCCAGGTGGGAAAGTTCCCTTTCTGCTGCCAGTACAGGGAAAACTAATGAAGATACAGCCATTCTGCTTTATAACTTAAAGAAAGCACTGATCTGGGCTCCAGGAGGAGGATTTGCCACTAAATGATTCTTAAATACAGACTATATATTCGGTAGTGGTGTAAGAATGGGTTTTAACCACAGCGGTTCAAACTGTAGTTCTGCCGAGCGACTAAAAAGTTATCAGCATGATGGTAAAAATCTGTACATTTCTAGTCAAACCATTCTTCTGCAATCTTATACCAAAAACGGAAATAAGGGCAGTAATAATAGCTAAAAAATGTGGGAGAGCATTGATATTATTGTATTGCAATATGGAGCAATTAAATGTTAATGTTAAATCAAAAGTAATTCACAAATACCTGAAAATTAGATGATTTAATGACAATAATTCTCTATGGTTACAACTGAATTAGTTACAAATAACTTTATAAAATGATAAAACATGAAATAATAAAAAACATATGATATAAATTGTACCAAGCTTAAATGTAAATTTAAAGTTACCAGAGAGAGAGGGAGGACAGGGGGAGGGAGAGAGAGAGACAAAGAGAGTAAAGCTGGATTTATACTTTCGCCTGGCGCCACATTGAGCGCTGACTGCGCACGCACCTCGCGACATGAACGAGGCTTTTATACTTGGCGCGTTCGCCATTGTGATATTCTTTAAAACGACAGGGGGCGGTGAAAAGAAACTTACCGTAAAGTCAGACAGATAAACAGAGAAGTAGGACGTTTCCGGAACTACGTCATGTCATTAATATCATTCACAATTTTTTTTAACTAATTATTTGTATTGTTTTTATAAATTGTTTTAATGATTATAAGGATCTTTATAACCATTCAAGATTTTTTTTTTATCAAACTTTGATGCATTATTTGCTTTTGTTCATATCTCGAACAGTTTTACCTATTAAAGTTTATTAAAATATTAGTGACAACAGAACATGAGTTGCTCTACAAATTAATTTTTATTATGGCAAGAATAAAAGCAAAAAAAAAAAAAAGCACACTTACTAAAAAATACTGATGTTTTTTAGAATTTAGCCCACTTCACAATTCACACATTACTGTCTGGCTAGTTTCTGTCCTTTACTTATGCTAAAAGGGTAATAATGGTCCAACATTACTGACCATTATCACCAATAAAGCCTAGAAAAACAGGCCATCAGTATACTGTAAACCGATAGGTTCAAATAATCCTTTCCAGTTATCAAAGAAATAATTTGTTCCTTAATTATAGTTTTGTAGCTATTAAATAGTTTTAAATTTAAAATTGTAACATATACATCAGTGTAAAATCTATGACTGGTGGAAAAACATATTTCGGTAATTATGTACCTGGGTCTCCACTTTTGCCATGGCGTCTTTTGACTTTAACAAAACTTTCCTCCTTTCCCACGGCTGTTGCAATTTTTAGCCAAGAATTCTTTGCTCATCAGGTTATCTTTATGATCACGGATCATACAGGTGTCTGTACAGGCATACCTGTTTCAGTCAAAATCTTTTCAAAGTGTTTCATTTCAACTCAAACCAGACACAGCGCCGTGCACACTGTGCGCTCGGGTCTCAAAAAATGCAATGCGCACCGCCAGCCGAAATGATGTTGCACGCACCCTAAGCAAACTTTCGCTAACACCGCGATGACGTCACATTTGCCTCGCACTCAAGCGAACACGCATCGAGTATAAATCAGGCTTGAGTAGGTCTCAAAGAGCCGGGGAGCAGTAGAGCCAGAGAAGATAGCCTTCAGAGCAGGAGAGGAGCAGAACAAGAGAGAAGCAGACCAGAAAAAGAACCGACCAGGAAAAGAGGCAGAGCAAAGTTTACCAGAAATTTTGTCTCTTTCTTGACCATGTGACTAAAGCACAAATGCTGAGACATTCAAACTGACCAATCAACATATAACCACATCGTAAAACCACCAAAGTCCACACACCAGGCCCTGATCTTATCAGGATCAGGATCAGCATGAACCTCCTTTGGTGAAAAAGACATGTTTTGCCATATAAACAAATGCATATGATAATTTAGACTCTTACAGTGGCTACAAATTGCCTTTTTTCTTTTCTTTTTGAGATTTAAGTGACAACACTGAAAAAATATATATTTGTTGGATTTACTAAATTTTATAAGTTAAGTGATTGTAAACAATTTATATGGGCTGGATTTAAACAAACACATTAAATTTAGTAGTGTTCAACTTAATTTGTTTAAATTCAGCTAATGTAAGCTGTTTGCAACAATTTGCAATGAACCATTATTTCAGTGTAGTGTTGGGCGATAGCAAAGACTATAGGGAAATTAGCAACCTACATCACATATGATGTCACACGGGTTTAACCATGCATATTGATTGCAAAAAAAGACCGGTTGCAATAGCAAACATGTTGTTTTTGCGGTAGGATGCAAAATATAGAAACGTTAAATTTTACCGTACACCACTGCTTTTAATGCCAACCACAGACGTCTTTGGCTAACAGCCATCATAAGAGCTGAATGGAGTGAGGACCTAATTAAAAATGCTGGACTCTGCAGTTCTCATTTTATACCAGGTAAGTTCACACTATGCTGAATCACACACACATTACTCCTTTTTGATTTCAGCAATGCTTTCAGCAAAAACAATATGGGGAATTAAACTGCAGACACTGAATGCTCAGAATGAAATGTACAAATGTAAGTTCACATACCCTGCCGTACAGGTGCTGCTCGCTGTAAGAATGCAGCTGTTTTGCTTGTTGATGATCACCCAGGCTTTGTACAGCTCCGTCTTCTTTCCTTGTCTTTGGCTCGGCAGAACCAGGTTTTTAGCGCTACAAAGTTTTGAATCTGGTAATCAGGGAACATTATTTCTTGCACATGACCACACAGAACAAAACTGCCAGCATCCAAAAACTTGTAGGCTTTTAACTTCTCTCTTGTAGTCACTTGGAGTTTCAATGAGATAGTATTTCGGGCTGGATGCTTGGCCATTTCGTCTTATCCAATATAGATTGGGTGGGTGACAAGCTGTTATAATATGCTAGAAGCATTATGTAAATAATATATATAATATGTAATCAATATAACTTATCTCTGTACTGCATTGGATGTCATTTCCTTGCTGTAAATGCTAGCGCTCCCGTTTTTGTTTTATCTGCAGCCTCGCTGCGCGCACATCATGAATGTTTACTAAAGGTAATTCATCTATAGAATACACAAGACATGTCACTCGTATAGTTTTGCTTTACTGACATAAT
Organism: Danio tinwini; assembly: GCA_903798205.1. Lineage (NCBI taxonomy): Eukaryota > Metazoa > Chordata > Actinopteri > Cypriniformes > Danionidae > Danio > Danio tinwini. The sequence goes on from CAIGQZ010000427.1 coordinate 35,856,784, forward strand.
AAATAAATCCATGCAAAGCTGGTAATCTCTACATTTAAATGAACCAACTGCACTTGAAAACAAAAGTTTTTTGGTTTTGTAATCTGTATGAAACGAATGCAAGGTACAGTCCGTCCTGTCAAACACATGTCAACTGTCTAAACAGTTTTTTTTATTTATTTAGTCAGTGTAAGTCTTAAAAAAAAGAAGTTACAGTTATGACATAAAAGTAAAAAATACTAAATATTTATTATGAGATGATACATCTATAAGTTAAATTATGACCATAAAATAAATTACCAGAAAAAATTATGTCCATAAAATGTAAGTCAAGAAATGAATACTGAAGCAAAATTACAACCCAATCAGAAAAATTTGGGACAGTAGACAGTCACACGAGTAGCAGTATTCCAATGTTATGAGTGTGATATTGTTTGACGGCATAATCGTGTATATAAAAAAGAAAATCAAAAAACATTTTGTGTGAGAAATTACTTCCACTTCTCATTCACATCTGCAGCTGACGTCAGAACAGCAGAAACCTTTGCCAGTTAACAAACATCCCTTTCAGAGCTAGTATTTGAATGATTCTTTAGCGTAATGTCTAAAGTGATGACAAAACAGGTGATTTTTGCTAAAATTTTAAGATTATAAGGCTAAACGGCATGAAATGCCATCAGTCTACAGAGATCTCCCAGTATTTCTCTGTTGCAATTGGGAGATAACTATAATTAACTCCTGAAAAAGCCAAAGCAAAGCAAACACTAGCAGATTACTATGGTATAAATACATCACTACAACATACAAAAGAGAGAGATCGACTTAGGATATCACTTACCTTATATATAATGATTTGTTCAGCTGTAGTTTGAATCTTACATTGAGAAAACGCTGAGTTTTTCTCCCTCTAAGGATTATTATGCGATCTCTGTTGCCATCTTGTGGCGGAACGTCAGCCATCACTTTCTTTGGTCTGCTCAGACACGCTGGTGACAGCCTGTATCTCTGAATGCACTGTATCTTTGAAATTATAAATATTTAAAATAGGCACTATCCTTATAAATAAACTACTTAGTTGCAATCTAAACAGTTACATTCTCGTCTAAGAAAGTCTCAAAAATACATTATGTGGTCCAACAGCTGCAATATTTGTCAAACTATAGAGTGTCCTCTGACTGTTGCTGCATGTGGGCAGAGAAATACACAAGAGTGAAAAGGCTGGACGAATGCTGTTATTTGTAGATTATCGCATGGCTATCAGCCAATCAGATTCAAGAACCAAACATGTATATATATATATATACAGTGTATATATAAAGGTGCATTTGATTTTTGAAGGATTTCTTATTTCATTGCTCTTTATTATGGTTTAAATGAAACTGCAGATTACTGTATCTCCCATTTAGCAGATTCCCGCTGTGTGGTTTACATGAACAGAGCCAACATGTAGTGAGTTGTGGACAGATTAGCATTAGCCACACATGTTATTTTTCAGAAGCTCAGCAGATGTAGGAGGAAAAAGCCTGTGAAATTCAATCTCGCGTTTATATCTTCACATCCTGGAGTTTTAAAAGAGCGTGGGAGGAACTTTAATAGATTTAACCTGAATTCAAACCTTTGTTCCTGGATTTAACTTGACAGTGTTCGTGCTGTGTATATGATGTCATAAACTCATCTGTGGAGCTGTAGATCATGTGGATTAGCTTTCAGAAGCTGTTTAAGCTGAAGGGTCATCAGGTCATTGCTTGTTAGGTGTTGAAGGAATATAGGAAACCTGGAAATTTTAACTGGTCGGGTGATGCTGGGGTTAAGGGTCTTAACTAGTGACCTAGAGGTGAAAGGTCACTATAGTAAACTGGTGCAAAAACACTTAACAGATTATATTGGTTAAAGATTAAGTGATAGAACTGTTCTCGGCTATGATGATGGAAAGAAATTTTAAAATATAGCTAGAGTATTACATCAACAAATCCTATAAGGAAATCTGATATATGGCCATATATAAATGCACAAACACACAGAGACAGAGACACATGCATACATATAACTATACACTAAAACCCAACAGTCAACTTTATCAAATGAAAAGTTTAACTCAAA
>CAIGQZ010000427.1:35881822-35909126 GCA_903798205.1 Danio tinwini
ATATATATATATATATATATATATATATATATATATATATATATATCAGTGAGGGAAATAAACATTTGATCACACTGATTTTTCAAGATCTCCTATTTAGAAATCATGGAGGGGTCTAGAACTTTCAGTATAGGTGCAATTCCACTGTGAGAGACATAATCTACAAATAAAAAATTCAGAAATCACATTGTATGACTTTTTAACAATTTATTTGTAAATTACCTTATGAAATAAGTATTTGATCACTTGCTTTTCAGCCAAATTTCTGACCCTCAAAGACCTGTTATTTTGCTTTAAAATACAAAGATTTCCTCAGATTCTTTCTTTAAATCTTCTCTCTTAGTCACATACCTGTCTGATGGCTCATTATGCAGCTCATTATGCAGGCCTTTTTCTTCTCAGGTGTGACTCACTGCATTAGTAATGATATTTCACACCTTCTCGCATACCATTTTTACTCTGAAAGTGACTTAGAAAATTTTATTAAATATATTTGCTCCCGTGTCTCCTTTTCTTGCGTTAAGCAACCATGCCAGGAAATGCAACTGGTGTGATTAATTCTCATTAAAATAGACTGGAAAAAACGGCACCCGTGCACCCATTGTCCTGCTGCTTTCAAGAGTTTGAGATTTTATTGTAAGCAACAACGGTTGCCGCTTTTGCTTTAACCATTCTTTAAACAGATTATTAATATGCCTACCGTTAACCGTGTGTGCACGATCATCCTTTATTTATCACACACAGAATGTTTTTTGCATGTTTTCTTTTGCTTAGTTTTATTATTATGGTTTTATTGTTGTCCTTTACAATAACATTGCTTTAATAGGAGACTAACTCTCTATTTATAGTTAACTGGTGATCTGGGACCTTCAGCCAGGACAGACTACTGTGTATAGTTTTAGATACATAAGTATATATTTTTTAAATATCAGTTGTTTTTTTAAGAAAATTTTTTCAGAGAGAAAATGGCCAAATCTTTAGTGTTGAGCCCTAAAAAGTCATGTGAAATAGAACTATTTGAACTGCAACACTATGAAACCACAACACATTTGCTCATCCTCATTAAGCAAAGTCACATGACACGCTTAAGTGAAATGAATGAGGCGGCATGTGGACATAACACATAATTTTAATCAAGTAATTTTAGCATGCCAAAGTCAAGTTTAAGCATATAAAATTTATTTTCCCAACAACTAAATTGTGGCAAGTGAAAATGGCATGACTAGTAACATTGGAAAACTACTAGCCACAGTGGCTGGTGATCAAAAAAGTTAATGTTAAGCCCTGATTATTATTATTATTATTATTATTATTATTAATAATAATGATAGTATATATATATTTTATTTATTAAAATTACATGAAAATGTAAGTAATTTGATCATAACAACAACAAGACAACAACAATAATAATAATAGTAATAATAATAATAATAATAATAATTATTCAATTCAATTCATCTTTATTTGTAAAGCGCTTATACAATGTAGATTGTGTCAAAGCAGCTTCACATGGAAGTTTATAGTGAATTGAAACAGTTCAGGTCAGTTCAGTTTTCAGTGTTTAAGTTCAGTTCAGTTTAGCTCAGTTCAGTGTGGTTTAATAATCACTACTGAGAGTCCAAACACTGAAGAGCAAATCCATCGATGCGCAGCTCTACAGATCCCGAACCATGCAAGACAGTGGCGATATAATAATAATGCAACTCTGCACAAGACGTTTGGCCATAGGAGAAATGGTCGTGCCCAACTGAGCCTGGTTTCTCTCGAGGTTTTTTAATTCTGCACTTTCGCCAATTGGTGAAGTTTTTTCTCGCCACTGGCTTGCATGGTTTGGGACCTGTAGAGCTGCGCATTGATAAAATTGCTCTTAAGTGTTTGGACTCTTTGGACATTGTTTTAATTTACTATAATCTTCTATGTGAAGCTGCTTTGACACAATCTACATTGTATAAGCGCTATACAAATAAAGATGAATTGAATTGATGATAATAATAAGAACAACAACAACAATAATATAATAATAACTATACTGTAGAACAACAACAATTGTTGTATTTATTATTATTATTATTATTACATGTATTATTATGTGTGGTTTTAATTATTATTATTGTTGTTATTATTATTATTATTATTATTTTTATTATTATTATTATTATTATTATTATTATTATTGCGTGTATTATTGTGTGGTTTTATTATTATTATTATTATTATTTTATATGTTTTTATTGTTGTTGTTGTTGTTGTTGTTGTTATAAAATTACTTAATAATAAAAAAATAATAAGAAATTATGTTTGCATGTTTGTGCTTGGTTTTAAACGGTTAAGAATATAATAAAATATAATATCTAGAAATATAATAAATGAATGCTTAAAATGATATAAATTCACCTGTCAAGCTAATTTGCATGAAGTAAACTCAGATAACACAACATAATGACTGCTTATTGTAGGGATGGATTAAGATGATTACATTAAACACGTTTTTTAGGCTTAAATTAAATACTCATTTATATTTTCTGATTTATATCCTTCAAAATATTTTGCTTAAAGCAGTGGTCACCAATTTTGTTCCTGGAGGACCGACGTCCTGCAGATTTAAGCTCCAACCGTAATTAAACACAACTGAACAAGCTAATCAAGGTCTTACTAGGTATACTTGAAACACCCAGGCAGGTGTGTTGAGGCAAGTTGGACCTAAACCCTACAGGGACATTGGCCCTACATTGGTGACCCCTGGCTTAAAGGCTTAAAGTCCACATAAACTGTATTCTGTGACCGTTTTTTTTTTCTTTTTCTTTTTTTTATATTGTGAATTAGTACCTGGAGAAACACCATATTAAATGAGAAAACAGTGGGCGTGGCTTATTTTTCTACTGTAAGCTGATTGGATATAGTAAATTAAGCATTTCATTCAGAAAGATGGGGAAAGGGGTTTGGGGAGAGTTATTACAACCTAACAGACTCCTCCTACTCACCATTTTTGTTTGTTGTCAAAACTGACGGTTGGAGGGGCGTGGTTAAGTATGTTAGCCCTGCCCAATACCTCAGGCAGACCAAATCTAAGAATTTAACTGAAAACAAACAGGAAATGCATTTTCAAATTTCAATTAAACATTATAAGGCTTTTTTTTTGTTCCTTAATGACATGCACAGATGAGTTGTTCACCACAAAACTAGTAATGTGAGCTAGCACAATCAATACGGTTAGTTTTGATTTCATTTGTACTCTAAATGCATGTTTCTGGCTTCTCAATAACAGAAAGAAGAAAACGGGAAGATTGTGAACAACCTGACTCCTTCTCAGACTACCTTTGACCAACAAGGACTGGGACCAGGACAGGAATATGAAGTTACATTATCGGTCATAAAGAACAACACCAGAGGGCCGGAAACCAGCTCCACTGTAGTTACAAGTAAAGTAAAACTCTGCTCTTGTTTATTGTCTGTGTTGTGGTCCTATTTAAAAGATGAAGACACTGGGTCCCATTCACAAATAATTGCGTACATGTTTTGTATTTATGCACATATTTACATACTCACAAAAATGTCCACCTAATTCACAACACATACGTACACTACCTGACAAAAGTATTGTCGCCTATCCCAAGTTTTAGGAACAACAAATAATAACTTGACTTCTAGCTGATCATTTGGTATTAGAAGTGGCTTATATGAAAAGGTAAAGGCCTCTAAATTACACTTATTTTACCAAAATAAAATATGATCATACCTTGATTTTTAGTTATTTTATTAGGACAGTAAGGTCTGACTTTGTTTAGACAAAAGTTTTGTCACTTAACAGAAATAATGTCCAGTATAGAATATAAAGTCATGCTGCAGTGGAAACAGAATGAATATTGTGTATGACTCCCATGAGCTTGAAGGACTGCATCCATACATCTCTGCAATGACTCAAATCACTTATTAATAAAGTCATCTGGAATGGCAAAGAAAGCGTTCTTGCAGGACACATAGAGTTCATCACTATTCTTTGGATTCATCTTCAATGCCTCCTCCTTTACCCCAGACATGCTCAATAATGTTCATGTCTGGTGACTGGGCTGGCCAATCCTGGAGCACCTTGAACTTCTTTGCTTTCAGGAACTTTGATATAGAGGCTGAAGTATGAGAAGGAGCGCTATTCTGCTGAAGAATTTGCCCTCTCCTGTGGTTTGTAATGTAATGGGCAGCACAAATGTCTTGATACCTCAGGCTGTTGATGTTGCCATCCACTCTGCAGATCTCTCGCACGCCCCCATACTGAATGTAACCCCAAACCATGATTTCTCCTTCACCAAACTTGACTAATTTCTGTGAGAATCTTGGGTCCTTATGGGTTCCCATAAGTCTTCTGTAGTATTTGTGATGATTGGGATGCAGTTCAACGGATGATTCATGGGAAAAATCAACCTTCTGCCCCTTTTCCAAACGATCAACTAGAAGTCAAGTTATTAATTGTTGCTCTTACTACTGGGATGAACGACTTTTGTCAGGTAGTGTGATGTACAGTTGAAACCAAAATAATTGTCCCTCCTGTGAATTTTCTTTTTCAAATATTTCCCAAAATGATGTTTAACAGAGCTTCTTCCATTCACCTCACTGTTTCCCCTGTCTGCCTTGTCACAATGGGGAGCAGATCCTTCAGCCACTCTGCTCCTCAGCTTTGGAATTCACTTCCTCCTGATCTCCGTAATTTAAACTCTTTCACAATCTAAGTCAAACCTCAAAGCACATCTGTTTAGAACAGCTTATTCTCTTATTCTTCTTATTATAACTTGACTGCAATTGTATTCTATTGACTTTTATGGTGTGTTTTTATTTGAACTGATTGTTCTTGCTGTCCTGTACGGTGACCTTGAGTGTCAAGAAAGACACCTTTAAATAAAATGCATTATAATTATTATTATTATAAAGTCACGGGACCTGGGTGTTTCGAATCACTTTAGTCACGGGACTTGGGTGTTTCAAGTCATGCCTAGGTGTTTCAAACTCAAAATCTCGACACTGTCTAAACGTCAGTTTTGACCTGGTGTTTCTAAACACTTTAGTCACGTGACCTGGGTGTTTCAGATCACGCCTGGGTGTTTTGAAACACTTGCACTTTGGGATTTTGATACTGTGTCGAAACGGCAGTTTCACGTCAGCCATCCCTATTGTTTTCTTGTCTTTGATTCTTTGCCGCCTTCACTGACCATTCGCCTGTTACTTGATTTAGACTTTTGGATTACCTCTTTGTACCTGCATGCTCCTCTGTTGGAATGTTGCCTACCTGACCATTTTCTTTTTAATAAACTGCATGTGGATCCCCAACTCCGTTGTCCAGCGATTCAACATTACACTTATGAGGCCCCGGCATTTACAGTACATGATTATTGCATATGTCTGGTATAAGGTACATTTAGAACAAATATAAGTACAAAAGGTTTTGATGAATCATGATTTATTTGTGAAAATGTCCGAACATTTTAAGCAAACATTTGTGCGTATACATGTTTAGTAAAAGATACCCATTGCTTTTGATGCTGTGGTAATTGATTGAAGTGTTGAACTTGATCTGCATCTGGAAAACGTCTCTGAAGCATCGTGGGTCGAAGGTGAAAGTAGCTCAGCAGTGAAGAATCTAAAGACCTGCCTTTAGAAAAGGCCAAGAAGAATAAAGCCATCATTTAACCTCACGAAACAGCCTGCGTGGGCTTTAGCAGCTCAGTTCAGCGCTGGAGTGTGAGAAATTTGGCAGATCTGTGGGTCTGGCTTGACATTTACAGCCTCTATGCACATGAGATCCACCATTACAACCAATAAGATGTCTCTGGTTTCAAAAGAGCCTTGATTTCTGTCTGTAGTTTGTGCATTTCCTCAGCTTTACTGCCTGGGAAGAGCTCAGATTTCTAGATCTGCAGATATCCATCACAATGACTGCCGTGGGCCATCCGTTTATGTGTTTCTCAGCACATATTTACTGGGTGACAGGATTTTAGACACTGTGTAATTTTAGAAGGCCTGAACAAGTTCATTTCTGAGGTTAGCTAGTTTTTGAATAGTTTTTTGTTAGTTAGTTTTTTTTTTTGCATATTTTTTTTTGCATAGTTATTAAAGGGCCATGAAACCCCCTGTCTCAGCAGGCTGTTTTCACACCTTTAGTTTGGAAAAAGTCAGGAAAAGTGGGTGTGTCCAGCTCTGTTTAGGTGGGAGTGTCAGGGTATGGAAAGAGCGAAGGATTTGCCAATATGGGAGTTTCCGTTTGGGCACGCGCGAGGCAAAAGAAACACAGACGCAGGGGAGAAAGACAGTGACTGTGTTTACATGGACATCAGTAAACAAATTACTTGCCAAATGATTAATTTGTCGACTTTAACTGCAGTTTGGCACTTTCACTTTTTATTCAGGAACATTTCTTGCATGTTGCCTGTGACAAACGACATATTGTATGCGAGGAACTGCTAATCCAATGTTTGTTACCGCACGGCGAATGGGAGAAAACAAATCCTCCTCATCTCTCGGTAACTTAGATGACTCGGTAGGTAGCGTCAGAAAGCCGTGTGTGTATAGACAATCCTGTCACAAAATGCGGCGAAAATCCTGCACGATGGGAATAGTTTGATCATGTTTACATTCGGAGAGCAGCATTTATAGCGGTTCTTTCAGTCTATAATATTGTACTATAATATTGCAGTGATATTAACATACTGTAAACTTAGCTTAACTAAAATCTTAACTAAATAATTTAGACTATAGTATGTCTTTAAAAACTGAAAGAGCACTGCTGACGATACAAACTAACTTTGCCATCTGAATGAAAAAAGAACTGATCGCACACTTACCAAATCTGTAGAGACAGGACAATCACTCTGAAACTGTCTCTTTCTTTTTTAAAAAAGGAGACAAGCAGCAACTCCAGATTTCATCATTTCCAGATGCGAAAAGCTCTTTTCTGTCAAACGAATTCCTGTCGCGTGTTGCGTGCACTGTAATCCACAGTCCAGCAGCACTCTCAGCAGGAAAATGAAAACAAAACCTTCGTTGCAGCACATTAATAAATACAGCGCACTGATAAATGCAACACTGGTGACCGGTGTCTCCAAATTCTCGTTCTTTCACTTGTTTTGGCAACACAGCGTGGCGTCTGTCTGTCATCTGAACACTATAACAGGTCTCCGAAGCTATCATGCATTTTAATGAAGTTGCACGTCATACACAATAGAGCGCGCTGATTGGTTTGAACAAAGTCTTTCTCATGAATTAATGCCGCGCTCTCAGAGACGTCATGATGTACTGCCAGGTACAGACAGCCAATCTCCATGCTGGATTTACACGCAATTATCTCATAGCCGTGACGCAGCTTCAAAAATTTGTTTGAAACCGGAAGAACGAATTTGCTCAAAATAATGCAAAAACAACCAATTTTCACTTTTTAGTGCAATTAATGTGTCCTAATAGTGTTTATAGCAGGGTGGGACACATATATGTCAACAGCTCAAAACATGTGTTTTGGTGTTTCGTGACCCTTTAAATAAAAAAAAAATTGTAACACTAAATAGTTAAACTTTTTTTTTAAGGTGACGAAGTAACAGTGTAACTATTAATTTAGCTACTAAGTAATATTAATTTATAACGACATATTTACTGCATATTATATAGTTGGGGGTGAAACGTGTGTTAGTTTTAGGGTTAGTTGCATGTAATTCGCCTTCGTGTGCTTTCATCTACTGGAGGGGGTAGGCGGACTTGCCGGACTATATCCACACCCCCTTTCCTATCCCCTGTTGCAATGTATGTCATGTCTATGTGTTTATGTGCTTGACTGCTGGGGCTTTTTTTATCTCCCTGATCTCACACTGCTCTAACTCAAGAGCAAGGTAAGAGGGAGTTTTTTTCGCCTCTCTTTCCTTAATTGTATCTTACTTCATTTTTCTAAATGCTACCTCCCGTTGACCTGTCTTCCCCTGAAATGTGATGTTTGTGTATGGTCGGGGGGGTCCAATTTCACTATATGTCAGTGTATGTGAATACATGGAGGTATATGTGACAAATAAAGGCTTGATTGATTAATTATGCACAATTCATTGTAATTGCTATAGTTAGTGCATGGAACGTGTAACTACCCACATAACAAATGTTTTCTGGCTCAGCTCCGGGCCAAGTACTACAAAGAATGACAGTCTTGAAGTGGCCCATAACTGTATTAAAGACAAGGGCCACACATGGGCCATAACCGGCCTGAATCTCAGGCAATTTATCACTCTTAACTGGCCCTTAACTGGGCCAAAACAGGTTTATTATTAGTACCGATTCTCAGCTATAAGTTTATACTTTAACCAGAGACCCCAAATACAGAGCTATAACCCAGCCTAATGTTGCCTAAACAATGTGAACAATCGCTACACTGATCTGGGCCACACAACTTCCATCCACAACTGGCCCAAATGTAGTTTGCTGTCATGCATGCAGTGCCCTTATTGCCATGCATGGCCCACATTAGGCTGACATTATGCATGCCAGTGCCGGCAACACGTCAGCAGTGCCATAATGAGCCAAGTCCGTTTGCCATGTGGGTATGTCACTTTAAATAATAGTCTTACCCACTAAATCCAACAATTCCACAAATACTGTGCCTTTTTTATTGGAAGGGTGCTGTTAAGCCCCAGTCAGATCACACAAATTTGTCATGATTTTGGCATGATTTCCTTGACGTAGGGTGTCGTGGGGATTCGTAAACGACAAATGGGCGTCGTGACACAAGATTCAATAGTTTCTTCTCGTGTAATGTGGCATAGTTCACGACAACCGATACCATGCCTGCGACACCTCACAACTCCATCACAGAAAGTCTAGCATGTTTAATTTATTTCTTGTTCATCACAAAGTTCCGTCGCATGGGTGACACTGTGCAATATGAGCACATAATTTCTCGGTTATATCAATGGGTGCTGCTGTTAATGCGCTGGTCAGGTAATCAAAAATAGGCTGCATATTTACTTATGGGTGAATAAGATCAGATATTGGTTATGCAAACTTTAACTACATTTTCTAAAATATTAAGGTGTTTTAAGCTATTTTATTAGAAATTCCAAGAGTTCAGTCAAAGCAGGGTGAATCGGCTTTCAGCTACTAACAGCACTGCCTGCTGCGGGAATCAGCTTCCAGAAATGATCAGAAGTGCTCCAACATTAGGCACATTCAAATCAAGACTGAAAGCGCATCTGTTTAGCTGTGCCTTTACTGAATGAGCACTGTGCTACGTTCCACAGATCGCACTATTATGTCTCTCTTTTCTTTTCCATTCCTTTAAAACCTCTTTTAACACATTTTTTTCAGTTTTTAATCATTTTTATTCTTTGTTGTTTTTATTTTCTTGTTTCTTTTATTACTGTTTATGTAAAGCACTTTGAATTGCCATTGTTTATGAAATGTGCCACATAAATAAACTTGCCTTGCCTTGTACAGTAAGTATAAGCACATTTATCCTCTTGTTGTTGTAGGAATCGATTCTCCGGCTCAAATCGAAGTTGCCGATGTGACTGACCGGTCGGCGGTGATCTCCTGGTCCAGACCCGTGGCTCCGGTGGACGGGTTTAAGGTTTCATACGGCCCGAGCACAGATCCTTTAATCCACCGTGATGTTGAGCTCTCTGCCTCAGAGACACAGTACAGCCTGGAAGACCTGAAACCAGACACTGAATATAGAGTCGCCCTCAGTTCACAGAGAGGAGACGTGACCAGCGAACCAATCATAGAGAGCTTCACCACCGGTATGAGCACTCTCTGAACTAAACAAGAGGCTTAGTTGCATCCCAACAGACACAATATACACTTAAAGGAAGCTAGCATACACTCGGCACAATAAGGCACAAGGTGTGTTTTGTGTGATTTGCTGCTATTTTCATATGGGCGCAGGTTTCAGGTTCATGTTTTGTGCCACTTAGTTTAAATAGCAAAATAATTTGCGCCACTTTTTGTGGACTCATGGGTTTGCTGGTCTAAAAAGGAGATGTGTTAAGGCGATTATTTATTAATTACAGTTATTTTGAAGAAATGAAATGGACCGCACCATTGACCAACTAAAGGTGTTTTTACACCTGCCTTATTTAGTTCAGTTGAATTGCACTAGAGTTCGTTTTCTCCTCTTGGTGCAGTTCATTTGGGCATGTGTCAATGTAGCAATCACACTCGATCGTGCAACAAAAGCGAACCAAAAAAGAGTACTGAGACCTCTTTGAAGAGGTGGTCTTGGTATACTTTCAAACGAACACTGGTGCAGTTTGTTTGTGGTGAGAACATGATCTGAACTAGAACAGACCCAACCGCAAAAAGTACTGCACCTTAATAGACTATTCCAGCTGCCGTAGTCCGATGCGCTGTGCATTATGGGATGTGGAGGAAAAATATTTGTTGACAGCGCTTTACCAACAATTTTAAACAGAGAGAGAGAGAGAGAGAGAGAGAGAGAGAGAGAGAGAGAGAGAGAGAGAGAGAGAGAGAGAGAGAGAAGGAAAAACATTACCTGATAGATCGTTGGTAATATTTCTGGAAGATGACCATGTCGCAGCTTAGCTAAATTAATTCACGTCTCTTCCTGAAGTGACGTGCGATGCGCCTTCGCCATTTGCAATGCATTAAAACATTGTTTTCTGCAGCCACACTTCATTCTTGAAATGTATGGTTTTTCTAAAGCAGGGGTGTCCAAACTCGATCCTGGAGGGCCGGTGTCCTGCAACGTTTAGTTCCAACCCCATCAGACACACCTGGGCTAGGTAATTATGGATGGGAGACCACATGGGAAAGCTAGGTTGTTGCTGGAAGTGGTGTTAGTGAGGCCAGCAGTGGACGCGCAACCTATGGTTTGTGCAGGTCCTAATGCCCCAGTATAGTGACGGGGACTCTATACTGCTCAGTGAGCGCCGTCTTTCGGATGAGACGTTAAATCGAGGTCCTGACTCTTTGTGGTCATTAAAAATCCCAGGATGTCCTTTGAAAAAGAGTTGGGGTTTAACCCCGGCAACCTGGCCAAATCGGCCCACTGGCCTCCCCATATCATAATTGGCTTCATCACTCAGTCTTCTCTCCACCAATCAGCTGGTGTGTGGTGTGCGGTCTGGTGCAAAATGGCTGCCGTTGCGTCATCCAGGTGGACACGGCACACTGGTGGTTGATGAGGAGATTCCTCCCAATGTGTAAAGTGCTTTGAGTGCCCAGAAAAGCGCTATATAAATGTAAGAAATTATCATTGTTATTATTATTATTATTATTATTATTATTATTATTATTATTATTATTATTATTATTATTATTATTATTAAAATCTGCAGGACACCAGCCCTTCAGGGCCTTGTTTGGACAACAAACTGGTCACACGTTATTTTGATGGTCCGTTTGTTGAATTTTAGTTGTGTTGCAACTAAATCTCATTAGATTATAAGTAGACTGTTGGGTTGGGTTAGGATTGGGGTTAGGGTTAGGGGTAGTGTAAGTTGACATGTACTTGCTAAGTTCCTTATAGTCAGTTAAATGTCTGTTTAGCAGCAGTATCAACAAATAATTAGCAGACAGTCTACTAATACTCAAATGGACCATCAAAATAAAGTGTTACCTACAAACTATACAGTATACTATGACCAGGGATACAATCAGCCAGCCCAGTCGTCCCTCCATATTTTTTGTCTGATGGTTTGTTTACTTGCGGGAGTTCCATTGGCATTTTCTTGCATCTTAATGCTGACCAATTGAAAAGCAGTCTAGGAAATATGTTCAATAACGTCTGGCCTGTCACATAACTGCATTTTGTTTTGTTTTTTACTGGTTCGGACCAAAGCAATTAGAGTGTTATGAAAAGGACCCAAAAACTGCTGAAAAATGCTACAATGTGTCATTTGTTGCCCTTGGTTTAGAGCAAATAAACCAAACCACAGATGTGAAAGTACCCTAAAAGCTGCTCTAAAGTCCAGCGGAAAGTTTTTGTAAATTAAAGAGTGCATTAGTGTAAACACACATACACATTGCTTAATACACACAGGATGTACAGCAATACACAAATATCTTAACAAATAAAAACAACCCAAAGAATTAAAAATGTTTAAAACCAGAAATATTATTTTCTACATATTAAAAACCACTGCCTCCATGCCTTCATTTCGGGGGTCTTTTTCAGTTTATTTATGACAATCTGCTTTTGTATAAGGTTATGATTATTAGCAGTATTAATCGCATATACATATTTATATTTGTTTAAATTAAAAACAAGTTTAGATTTGTCCACCTGTCGGGTTTTGAAGACGTCTGCATCACCATATGGGGCATAAGAATAGGACGTGTGATTGGATATAACTCAGTTTTTTGACCACACTTCATTATTGTTGTTTATTTATTCATTTGCTGGACATTAGAACTGAATTTAGAAATAGTTTTGAAACAAATCTTTGCGCTTAACAAATAAAATTAAATATGTAGGCTAATGGATGTCTTTAGTGGACTGAGTTTCCACCATTTTCTTACTCTACGAAAGTAAAGGAAGCTTGTTCTTTATTCTCGCTGTATATACTCTGTTTAACTGTTTCTCACTAGTGAAGTGTTCAGTTTTTCCACTTACAAAGTCCGCCATGTAAAAAGCTAATGTGCCATGGTGCGACGCAACTGACTCTTAAAGGGAACGGGAGATGAGACTCTGATTAGTTTAATGCACGTTGTGCTCAAAACACACCCAGAACTCATTAAGAGAATAAGCACAAGCCTTTTATTTTTCCGTCCTTAAAAAGTAGATTTGGAAATGCCTGTAATGCTTTTGCCCTATATGCTTTAGACTTTGCACCTAGATCCCTTAGTGTCAACTGTGTAGTGTTTGAGACTAGTATTGGTCCAAATGGAGCACTAAATTCAAAGCATTCCAGACATTTGACAGTTGTTAATTAGTGAAATAAATCACCAAACTAGCAAATAGTGTCTATCACGAATACAACCTCATTCACAATACGTAGGCAAGTGATCCATTATGATCCACTAATGATCAAGATGATCCATAGTACCTGGATAAGCCTGTGCTCTTACTTTTACTGGTCATTATCAAACACAGGCTTATTCTGAAAACATAGCCCTATATACTGTACATTTCTGGAGATCGCAAATTATGTAGTCAAAAGTACGTATGGTTGCATTTCATCTTTAAAACGAATGCTACAGGGCGGTATAAAGCCATTTCTTTTTGCAATTACCAGCTGACTGCTTGACTCCATGTGTTGTCTTTCCCAATTTTAACCGTTTTGTCCAGTATCTCGCCATGTACGTTGGTGAACTTGAGACACAGAGAGAAGTTGACCACGACGACGGGGTTCGAGTCCGAGCATGTAAGACAAAAACAGAAGCCAAAAAAATATTTAAATAAACAAGTAAAAAACAGGGTGAGAATGTGGTAAAATCTGAAAACATGGTACAAATCTGGTGAGGGCTTTTCTTTTTTCTGGAATTGATTGTAAAAGCTGTCGGTTGAGTTTAGGGAAGGTGGTAGGCAGGTCAATCGGTGCTTTTGAAAACACTATTGGTTGGGTTTTGGGAAGGAGGAGGGTGGGTCGGTCAGTCGACAGCAGCCTCTTGTTGATTTATGCAAGAATAGCAGGCGCAAATGGCACTTGTGAGAGAAATTTAAGATCTCAAAAAGCATACACAGTGGCCACAGTGGAATTTGCGAAAACAAAAACTGCAAAAAAACTTAGCTCCTGGGGACATATTTGGCACTCTCCAGAAATGTATATAGAGGTACATTTCCAGAATGTGCCTGGGTTGTCATTATTTGGGAATAACATACCTTGAAATATCATTTTTTTGCAGTTTGGCAACCCAGATTGTGTAAAAGCTATTAGGTAAATTGGCAGTGGGCAGAGTCACATAAAACCAAACAGACATTTTGATACAAAACATATATTTAAAAGCAGAATTAATCACTTTTTCAAAGAACCAAGTGTCTGAACTTACTTTCCTAAATCTCTGCAAACATAATATAGTATGTTTATGCTCCAATAAAGCCCAAAAGACCACGTGAAATAATGTGTTTCTGTGTGTCAGGCCTGGATGCTCCCAGTGAGCTCAGAGCTGTGGATCAGACTGACAGCAGTATCATGCTGGAGTGGAAAAACAGTCGCTCGTCCATTGATGGATACCGAATCAAATACGGACCAATAGCAGGAGGTGCTCATGGTGAAGACATGTTCCCTAAAAAAGCAGGAGACACAACATGGGCCACAATTACAGGTGATTTTACTGAGAGAAACATTAAGAACTTTGTAGAACTTTGCACTATTTACTTGATAAAATGTTAAAAATGGTTTTCTTTCTCAGTATTTTAACTCAAATCAAAATGCATTTGCTTTACTTACTGTAAAATATTCAGTCTTCTTCTCTGAAAAGATTATAAACATAGAGTTAGAGTTTATGCCTAAAACACATTTATTACAGATGTAAAAATAGAGATTTAATCATATTTTCCAGCTTGAAAATGCATCAGTTTCACATTTCATTTGCTGGATTAACACATTTTTGTGTGCTGTAGGCTTGAAGCCTGGAACGGAGTACGGGATTGGAGTCACAGCCGTGCAGAATGAAAGAGAAAGTGAACCAGCAACCACAAACGCACTCACCGGTGGGATGATCTCTCTTAAATATCAGAAAAAAAGTCACTGACATATACAAGCATGGGGTCAATATGACTTAGGCCCAATCCCAATTCTACCCCTTAGCCCTTCCCCTTACCTCTCATTTTGCTCATTCCCGTGAAGGGGTAGGGGTGTTCCAATTCTCTTTAGCTTGAAGGCGTAGGGCTAAGGGGAAGGGGTAAATAGCCCTTCGGACAGAGATTTTTCAGGACCACACTCGAAACCAAGGGGTTAGAAAATTTCACAGAATACACCAGCTACAACGGCAGGATAGCTGCACCCGAAAACAAGCAGATCCACAAATTAGTATTTTTTGTCATTATTGCGAATTTTTGCAACAAGCAAGCACATGTTTTAATATATTCATAACCGCATTCGTGTTTTACCGTCATGCTTTAAAAAAAACACTAAAATAAAATCCGCTAAATTTTGCTCCTGACTCCTGTCTAGCAGTTCTACAACATTTACACTCGATGACACTCGAATACCCTGTCAGAAAAGTCTAGTGGCTGAGAATGAGCTTTTTACAGTGTCTGCTATAATGTTAATGTTGTTTTTGGTGTGTTTACAGATGAATATGGCCGCGGTGTAAATGCACAGTATAGTTATGATCTTATTACCACATTATATCGTTATGATAACATAATATATGCCTTCAGTGATTTCCTGAAGATAAATACCAAAAAATAACACAACTGGAATAACTGCAGCAGTGGCCATCATCTGATCTCATATAAAGCAAAAAATCGCGATGACATATGATGACGTGTGCAGGTGCTGTAGTGCTGTCCCATTTCTTAGTGGTAAATTTGAAGCCCTTCCCATTCACACTCGATTTTAAGGGCCAAGGGGAAGCGGTAGGGGTACTAAAATAGAATTGGGATTGGGCCTTATTCTTGATTCTATGAATTGAGTTATGAAATGTTTAGCAAAGATTCATTGATGAGAAGTAACAGTACAGGAAAAAGGCTTTCTAATCATCTAGTTCAGAGATATGTGGTTGAAGTCAGTATTATTAGGCCACCTGCCTATTTTTTCTCCCAATTTCTGTTTAACGGAAATACAATTTTTTTCAGCACATTTCTAAACATAATAGTTTCAATACCTCATTTCTAATAACTGATTTCTTTTATCTTTGTCATGATGACAGCACATACTATTTGACTAGATATTTTTCAAGATACTAGTATTAAGCTGAAAGTGACATTAGGTTAACCCAGGCTTAACAAGGTTAGTTAGGCAAGTCATTGTATAATTGTGGTTTGTTCTGTAGACAATCAAAACAAAATATTGATTAAAGGGGCTAATAATTTTGACCTTAAAATCATTTTTAACTGCTTTTATTTTAGCCGAAATAAAACAAATAAGACTTTCTTCAGAAGAAAAAATATTATAGGAAATACTGTGAAAAATTCCTGAATCTGTTAAACATCATTTGGGAAATATTTGAAAACGAAAAAAAGAATCACAAGAGGGCGAATCATTTTTGACAAGTATATTTCAACACAAATATTAACAGCATAACTGTTTTCAACTTTGATAATAAGAAATGCTTCTTGAGCAGCAAATCATCGAATCATAATGATCAAAATTATTTCTGAAATATAATGTGTCTGTAACTTAGGATGCTGGACAACAGAGTTAAGGATCCACGTGCAGCTTTTTTTAAGAACTTTAGTCAGACAGGCAAAGGTCAAAGACAGGTACAAACAGTTAAAAAAGGAAACAGGTACAAAAAGGAAATCCAGAGGTGGTGTCAGGTAACAGGCAGATGGTCGATATAGGTGGCAGACAGGGTAAGCCAGACCCCCTAGTTTTTAGCGGTTTCACGATCGTTGAATCCAACGCAAAATCAACAAAAAGTCAAAAATTTTTGCGATCCTGCAAAATTCTTAATTAATTGCAAAATAATCACAAAAAAAATTATTATTTCATAAAACATCAAAATCCAAACCATATAATCAAAATATATATTTTTAAGTTTGCAATTAATTGTTTACGTGACTTATAGATGTGATGTTGCATACGCAGCGCACATGATGTATTTGAGTGTCTCTCAAAGAATTACGGCTCACCTGCACCCTCACAATCAATACATTAAGGCAAGGCAAGTTTATTTATATAGCACATTTTATACACAGTGGCAATTCAAAGTGCATTACATAAACAAGAATAAAAAGACAAGTGTTAGAAGATAAAAAAAGCAAATAATAAGAATGATTAAAAACAGATAAAAATGTGTTAAATGGGTTATAAAAGAATGAAAAGAAAAGAACAATAGTGCGATCTGTCGGACGTAGCACAGTGCTCATTCAGTAAAGGCACAGATAAACAGATGTGTTTTCAGTCTGGATTTGAATTTGTCTAATGTTGGAGCACATCTAAGCATTTCTGGAAGCTGATTCCAGCAGTGCGGGGCATAGTAGCTGAAAGCCGATTCACCCTGCTTTGACTGAGCTCTTGGAATTTCTAGTTTATATGATCCTAGAGATCGGAGTGATCTGTTAGGTTTGTATTCAGTGAGCATATCTGTAATGTATTGAGGTCCTAGACCATTTAGTGATTTATAGACAAGTAATAATACTTTAAAATCTATTCTGAATGTAACTGGGAGCCAGTGTAGAGACCTGAGGACAGGTGTGATGTGCTCTAATTTCCTGCTTCTGGTCAGAATCCTGGCCGCAGCATTCTGGATGAGCTGCAACTGTCTGACTGTCTTTTTGGGAAGGCCCGTGAGGAGGCCGTTACAGTAATCCACCCTGCTGCTGATAAAAGCATGAATAAGTTTCTCTAAGTCTTCACTGGAAACAAAGCATCTGATTCTTGCAATGTTTTTGAGATGATAGTATGCTGATTTACTAACTGCTTTGACATGACTATTGAAACTCAGATCTGACTCCATGAAATGGGGGAGTTTTCAGCTTGTGCAGTAAGCAGACGCAGACAAAATGCCAGTGATTTACATGTGAAGTCATAGCAAAGATGAGATCTAGACATGTAGTGGCGCGAATTGGGCGTTTTGTGCGTTTGACGCTCCGGACTGCAAAAGAAAGTTGGAGCAATGGAACAGACAGGATATGAGATTGGTTCAAGTGTGACGGCTGCTAGACGTGACTGAATTGAAGGACATTATTTGTGCTTTACATGTATGGCTGGTATTATGATGAGCCTTAAATCGATACATGATTTGGTTTAACTCTTTCTCTGCAGTTAACAAGAAAAAACCCTTCCTTGTCATTGAAGAGTTGTACGGCAATCCGTGTTTTAGGTGTATTACAGTAGGGGAAGCCCTAACGCATGTCCTGTGTGTGACATGATGTCAGACTCTCCGGGGAGTGAAATCTGAGAGAAAGTAAGATCATGGATAAAAATAGGAGCAATTCAACCTTCCTTTGGCTTAATTCCTACCGTTTAAGATCTTGTCTTACGAGACTAAAGAAAATAAAGATTTGTGTCATTGTTTTAGATTGCACACCTAACATAGTAAGCTACTTAATATGGTAAATACATATATTTTTTTACGTTTATATATATTTCTAATCGCTAAATTGTTCACAAATGTCTGGGAACTACCGCCAGTTTTTTTTATTTTAAAAAATCACAAAAGAAAATCATGAAAAACTAGGGTGTTTGGTAAGCGATTAAAACAAAGCAAAGGTCAAAACACAGAGAAACTAAACCAGGGAACGCTTTGAAATGCTACAGGGTGTTAACCAACAAGACCTAGCAAAGTCTGTGTGTAAAGCTGCGGTCACACTGGACTTTTCTACCCATAGACTTCCATTCATATGCACGCAAATGTGTCAGACCGGAAACGCAGGGTCACGCGTCAAGTTTCGCATTTTGCTGCAGTGCAAAGTTCAAGCTTTGTGAACTCTGACCTGCGAAACTTCATCACTTGACTGCGTGAGACCAATTCAGGATCAAAACATGACCTCTCTGGACAGAAATTTAAAACATGGACCAATCGCTCGCTTTTTTAATGTCTAATCATCTTGTTTAATCCCGCCCCTTTTCGCAGCGCCGTACGACTTTCGCAAGCTCAAACTCTAGTGTGACCGCAGCTTTAGTGTGCTTTATATATAGTCCATGTAATCAGTACTTGAGCAGCTCCCAGCTGTGTGTAATCAAAGGAGAATCATAACAGGTGTGTGTGGTCCCTGAAGGGAGTTGTAGTCCATTGGAGATGGGATTGTAGTCCTCCAATGATCTGTATGGAATAGATCGCTGGTGATTGTGACAATGACACTGAAGACTGGAGTAATGAATATACCAAAGGGAGTTTTTTCTTAAAGCAAGCAAAATAATCTACCAATGGGGAAAGCACGATAATCTAGTTTATTTTATCACGTTTTTTTTTACCCTATTGACAGATTGTTTTACTTGTTTTAAGGAAAAACTCACTTCATTTTGACATAAATTATTTCTTAAAACAATAAAATATGTTTTCCTTGTCTAGAAAATGCTTCTTGATCTAAGAATTTTTTTTATATTTTGACTAGAAACAAGACAAAAAAAGTATTTGTTCATTGCAAGGAGCAGTACAAAGATTCTTCTAAAAACCTGTTTCTTTACAAATATAAGATGTGACAACGCTATCTCATGGCAATTCGTAACTTTTTCATTTAGTGGCTAATTTGTATAAATGTGTAAGATCTGTTCATCCCCCAGTGACGGTTGGGTTTAGGGGTGGGGTTTGGTTTGGTGCCATGCCTCCTTTTAAAAATCCTACATTTTCGTACGACTTAACTCATATGTATTCATACAAATTAGCCAGTGATAGAAAGAGTACTGAATAATCATACTTAAAAGTACGATTACTTGCCTAAAAATGTAGAGTAAAAGTGTCTGTTGCAAATATTACTCAAAGTATGAGTAAAGAGTAGACCTTTTAAAAGTACTTAAGAGTAGTGAGTATTACGCTGATGCGTTTACATGTAATTTGTGGATGTGTGTAAACGTAACATTCTGTAGTGCATTTAGTCATTGCCCAGCAGGCACACAACCTCATAAGATTGTATTATTTGGCTAGATTAAGGTTGTGACGTCAGGTGACCAAAATTCGATGTCTAGCCAGCGTCTAAGGACAACGTTATTTTGATGTCCAATAACGACACAAAATGACATTGATAATTGGTTGATTTTAGGTTGTGTTGGAAAGTGACCAAAATTCAACGTTGAGCCAACATCCTAGACCAACGTCTATATTGGCGTCAAATACTGACATTTATTCATCAGATATGGCAACCAAAATCCAACATCTGATAGACGTCATAGTGGTAATGTCCACACAACGTCAAGCTGTAACATTTTTGGACGTTGATATTTGGTTGATTTTTAGGTTGGACATTGGACAATGTCGTCGGCCTGACGTTGGGTTCTGACGTCAACCTGATTTTCATTTCCAAACAAAATGCAAAGTACCCATGACTTTGGGGTACAACGTCAATCTGACGTCATAATTTCGGTCATCATACAGTAAACATCCGCCATTTTCTCATCAGTGACTTGCATCTAAACAGTCTCTGGATCAGTGCGTGTAAAGATTTTGGACATTATCTTGGACACTATTAATGCTTCCAAACAGTTTGCTGCATTTATAAAGCGCTCATGTCTTGAGGTAGTTCGTCATGATGTAATTTACCTTCTTTGTGCAATTTGATTGGACCGTAATCACAGGACTGATTTTTCTAATCCCCATAGACAAGAAAAAATAAAGCAGTGACTGCAGGTTGAAGGAAAGTAGTGGAGTAAAAGTACATATATTGCACTAAAAATGTACTCAAGGAAAAGTAAAAATACACATTTTTACAGTACTTCGTAAATTACAATTCCTAAGAAAAGCTACTTAATTACAGTCATTTAAGTATTTGTAATTTGTTACTTTACACCACTGGGGTTAGCCACTAAACTGACAAAGCGTAAAATAGTTACTTTTCCTCGTGAGATCAGGCTGGATGTGTAGGTTTGGAGTAAATGATGGATGTTGGGATATATATTGACAGCCTAGTCTCTTTTTAATTCCATTCTCTTGAAGGCAAGGCAAGTTTATTTATATAGCACATTTCATACACAGTGGCAATTCAAAGTGCTTTACATAAACAAGAATCAAAAGACAAGTATAAGAAAAAATAAAAATAAAAAAGCAAATAATAGCAATGATTAAAAACAGATAATGTGTTAAAATAACAATTATATGGTGTGGATAACAGACATGTTGTTGCTTATAGTGGTTGTAGATCTTTTTACCTGCATGTCCCCCCCAAAAATTAATCTAGAATTATCGGTTTGGAGTGAATGGAGGGTGTTGTAATACTAGATATTAACCAATGACTGTATAAAATATGGTTGACGTGACATCGCCATTTTCCATTAAACGCTCTGAAGGTAAAAACGCCTCGTGACGGGCACAAACTGTCACAAAAGACTGCTGAAATTGGAGCCTGGGCATGCGCAGAAGGACTGCCTGATGGAGTCAGAGGAAGCGCTGCGGAATCAAACTTCCAACCAAATGCTTGTACATCAAATCAACCACACCTACCGAACTTCTCACTTGACCGCCGGTGTCTGCACTATAACAAAGGCTCGCTAATGTACACTTTGCGTTTACATAGGAGCCTGCGTTTGCTGTTTTATCAACACAAATGGTTGTAATGTTTTGCGCGTTCATGTCAAAGGGTGTCCCAATTCTCTTTAGCTTGAAGGCGTAGGGCTAAGGGCAAGGGGTATACACCCCTTCGAACAAAGATTTTTCAGGAGCACACTTGATACCAAGGGGTGAGAAAATTTCCCAGAAAACGCCACAACGGCTGAACCTGGAAGTAAGGAGAACCACAAATTAGTATTTTTTGTCATTATTACGAATTTTTACAACAAACAAACATATGTTTGAATATATTTATAACTGCGTTTGTGTTTTACCGTCACGCTTTAAAAAAAAAAAAGCAAAATTTTGCAATCTATAATCCATAATCATAACTCCTGTACAGCAGTCCCACAACATTCTGACACTCGAATACCCTGTCAGAAAAGTCTAGTGGCTAACAATGAGCCTTTAACAGTGTCTGCTATAATGTTAATGTTGTTTTCGTGTGTTTACATAGATGAATATGGCCACGGTGTAAATGCACAGTATAGTTAGAATCTTATTGTCACATTAGATCGTTATGATAACATATTATATGCCTTCAGTGATTTCCTAAAGATAAATACCAAAAAACAACACAACTGGAATAACTGCAGCAGTCGCCATCGTCTGATCTCATATGAAGCAAGAGATTGCGATGACATATGATGACATGTGCAGGTGCTGTAGTGCTGTCCCAATTCTTAGGGGTAAGTTTTGAAGCCTTTCCCCTTAACCCTCGGTTGTAAAGGGCCAAGGGGAAGGGGTAGGTGTAAAAAAAAAATAGAATTAGGATTGGGCCTTAATCGCGCCAGCTCCGGGCCGCAGCGTACATTACTCGCGGGCCGAGTCTGGTTCGGATGCAATTAAGCATTAATCGGCTCGATTGACTCGGGCCGTCAATCGTGCCAGATGCAGCGGCCGTTAGTGAGCCGACGCTGCCGCATCTGAGCCGGACTCGTAGGTACAGCAGACGGAGTCAGGCCGAGGGGTGAAGGCCGATTTATACTTCTGCGTGAAGCGCACGCGTATGCTACGGCGCAGCCTACATGTGGACGCATAGCCGCTCACCGTAACTGTCGGTAACGTTGACGCACACCTCTCAATAAATGTAACGCGTACGCGTATCGCAAGCTCTGTGATTGGTCAGCTTGGTAGCGCTAATGAGTGTGGGCGGAGGTGAGAGGGTGTTTACAAGTGTGGAATCTCGTGAAGAAGCTCCGGATGGAGACTGTTGTTTTGTGTTTACCTTATGATTAAAGCTGTTGCACGTCCGCCGGTTCCCTCCTCAAAATGAGCAAATTTGAGCCACTTGTACGTTAAGGAAGTGTTCACAATAAACAAAACACCAGCAAAGAAACTCGACACAGAGAAACATAAACACCTACTGCCAGCTAGCTTTTTGGAAGTGTTATTGCAGAGAAACAGAAACAACGAGCAGAAGTATAAATGCACAGCTACGCGCAATGCATACACCGTGGCCCATGGGTTACGGTGATCACTTGACGCAGAAGTATAAACCAGGCTTAAGTCTCCAGCAGGTGAGAGTAATCCGGGTGGTTAGGCGTGTATCAGCAAACTGATAAAGCCCTGACCTTACAGAATAAACCGTGTTCCGCCAGATCCTGTATGTCAGAAACTATAGTTTACTGCTGAGCAACTAATTTTATCATAGTAAAATAACACAGAAATCAAATAATAACACTTCAGTGTCCTGCCAAAGCTCTGACGTCTGCTTTGAGAAACTATCAATCACAGCTGTCAATCATGATGACACGCCCAGCATTAAATTACTGCTCAAAACATACTCTTTACAAAAATGAAGATCTGCACCTATATCAGCTGATAACCAGAGCCTTTACTGACCAGAACCATCTTTCGGAACATTTTATCGCAAGTGTAATAATTTTTTTTTATTTGGTCTCATGTCTCCTTCATTAACACGGAGGAGGCGGGCTTTATGACTTGTAATGCAGCCAGCCCCCAGCAGGCGATCTAACGGGCGAGACCTTCTCTCAAAAGCAGGCTTGTGGCACACTTGATATTAACAATCTGGTCTCTTTTCAATTCCATTTTCTTGAATGGCAATTATCTGGCAACAGTTTCCTGGCACAAACTCCTCTTTTGTGCTGTCATTTTTTTGCAGATTTGGATCCTCCACGAGACTTGGAAGTTCAGAGCTCCACTGAAACCAGCGTGGATCTGGTCTGGAAGAGGCCGAGGGCAAAGATCTCCACATACAGGCTGGCGTTTGTGTCTGTGGACGGGCGGCGGGAGGAAATCGAGCTGCCAGCAAGCGCCAGCACCTCAACACTGAGCGGCTTAATGCCCGGCATGAGCTACACAGTGACCCTGGTGGCTGAACGCGGACACAGAAGAAGCGCTCCTGCCACCGTCACCGCATCCACAGGTGAGCACAGATATTATTATTATTAGTGCAATTGATCGTTTTCAGTGATGTGACCTGTGCGGAGACCTGGCGGGCAAAAAATACAATGAGCCGTAATGGCAGCTACACTTAAAAAAGTGACATTTGCTGTTCGTTCAAACTACTTGTATACAATAAGCTGAAATAACAGAATTCTTGAGGGTTTTTTTGGGGGGACAACTTAATTGTTTTATGTTCAATCCAATTCAATTTGTAAAAAAATGAATAAACAACTAACTTAATTTCTTCGTGTTGTCCAACACAAATCTATTGTGTGGAACGCAGCACTTTGTATAGAATTGCAGCACTATCTGCTCATATTTCCATCTTTTTCAAGCTACCAATATTTGGATCACATATCAACACAATGAAACCGAGATATGATCACAAACTATAAATTGTGGGCACTTGTGATCCATATACTTCATTTTCCAGTCATAAAAAAACATCATTTACCTGTCAGAGCTCTAATTTGGCGATATTTACATTTATCTTGTGGATATTTCTCAGAAGTTTAGTCATTATTGACGGTGTTATAGCTCGTAAGTGTCTGTTTTTATATTTGGTGCTGCTTTGTCTTACTTATTATTTATTATATTTGCTAGTTGGAAAAATCTATTTGTTGTTTACTTCTGCTATTTACACTTTGACTTTGCATTTCAGTTTATACTTTAATTGCACTTAACCTGCTGATTAGAATAGAAACTGTATAAAAGACAGTTATTGGTAGCCTAGATTGTTATGGGTCAATGCTAACATTCAGCACAAATCCGTAAATATCTCCTTCCTTGTTGTTCTGTCTTTGAAAGAATGTCTGTAGAAGCAGAGCTGAGGCGTTTCTCATGCCAATTAGTGAAGTTATAGCTTATTGCACAACAATTTGGGCTAAAATAAAGCAAAATTACTCCAATGACTTGCCTGTCAGCAGGAGATATTTTGCCCGCCAGAGGGTCAATTCTCTAATGGTGTGACGTCACCTGGAAAACTATCAATATGATAATACCCTTCTTCTGTTTTCAGGTGTGGACAAGAGAGGTGGTGTTTCTTATAATTTAAGAAATATATAATTCTTATAATCCTTTTTACGTGCATGTTTTCCCCCCCAAAATATGAATCTAGAATCATCGGGTTGTAGGACTGAGACGTACTGTATTCTATCCAGAAGTATAAATGCAAACTCAAATCTCTCTGAATGCAGTTGATATGTGGAGTGAAAATTGTGCCCATATTTTACACGCAAATCCAGCATTTCACAAACAAACACGATTGGCTTTGCAAAGAACAATTCAACTCATAAAACAAACAGAAAGCACTTTTGCAAAAATAGAAGTCGGTTTGAGCAAAAACCCAGTGATGTTAACAAATATGCATTGTGTTTTCCAAATAAAAATTGTATTTCATAAATGAATACAGTCCATACATGGAATAAATGCCAAATCTAGTGCATACAGTTGCATACATGCGCATTGTCAAAGCAGAAGCTAATCATGTTTGTTTGCAAATAATTGCATTTGTTCGTCAACTATTGGCACAAATTTCACTCCAAATTGAATGAGGTACTTTAGTGTGCAAAAAAAATTCTACATGAAAGTAAGGTATTGAAAGTGACTGAATGTGTCTGAGACTTTAGATTCATTAGCAGCTATAGGTAAATGACTAGAGGTATATGGCTTTTTATTAGTTTTTTATGAGTGTTATTAGCATTCTGGCACATTTTGGAACTTTTTGTTTTGGTTTGTATCATACAGTATAAGCAGGGGCGTACATTTAGCATGGACGGAGGGGACATGTCCCCACCAATATCCACCAACTACTGAAATGTCCCCAACATAATAATTTTTTTTTTTTAAATGCAAGTCACAAACTCAAGTTTGCTACCGAAAAAGTCCATCATAATAATGGTAACATTAATGCTAGTGTTTATTTCCTGCTTTATCACACAATCTAATGTTATAGCAGGCTGATATAGTCTGTGAATAATATGGTCTGAAAACAACTGCACAATAAACTGCTGAATGTAAAAGCAAAAATAATATGATCCCTGTCAGTTCTCCTAATCTCTCAGAGTAGGCTAGCATGTCAGATTTCATAGGTGGTTCATACAGTAGGTCCCCACCAATGTCATGAGCAAACCTACGCCCTTGAGTGTAAAGGTGTGACAAGACATTTTCCACTAGATGGTACAAGATCTTTAGACTTCAAAGTTTTTTTTTATTTAGCTGGAAAAATACAACGTACTTCCACTGTTGTTGTTCAATTGTACTTCTATTATTATAAAATAATAAGTACTTTTTTAAAATAAATTCTATGCAGTAATAAACAAGTAAACACTGCTAAATGTTTTTTTCTGCAATTCAACCTGGAGGCAAGTAATTGCACAAAATTATACCAAGTATAAATATAATAATTAACAACACAAATATAATTTTTAAATGCAATAAATCTAAAATATTATATTTATTTAAATTTGTTGTACTTTTTTACAATACAATTACTATGTACACACTTTATTAGGTACACCTTACTAGTACCGGGTTGGACCCCCTTTTGCTTTCAGAGCTGCCTTCGTGGCATATATTCAACAAGGTGAAATATTCCTCAGAGATTCTGGTCCATGTTGACATGATAGCAAGAAAATATCCTCCACACCATTACACTACCACCACCGGCCCGAAACGTTGATACAAGGCAGGATGGATCCATGCTTTCATGTTGTTGACGCCAAATTCTGACTCTATCATCCGAATGTGGCAGCAGAAATCGAGACTCATCAGACCAGGTTTTTCCAATCCTCAATTGTCCAATTTTGGTGAGCCTGTGTGAATTGTACCCTCAGTTTCCTGTTCTTAGCTGACAGGAGTGGCACCCGGTGTGGTCTTTTACTGCTGTAGCCCATCCGCCTCAAGGTTGGACATGTTGTGCGTTTAAAGATGCTCTTCTGCAGACCTTGGTTGTAACGAGTGGTTATTTGAGTTACTGTTGCCTTTCTATCAGCTGGAACCAGTCTGGCCATTCTCCTTTGACCTCTGGCATCAACAAGGCATCTGCACCCACAGAACTGCCACTCACTGGATATTCTCTGTAAATTCTAGAGATGGTTGTGCGTGAAAATCCCAGTAGATCAGCAGTTTCTGAAATACTCAGATCAGCCTCTCTGGCACCAACAACCATGCCACATTCAAAGTCACTTTAATCACCTTTCTTCTCCATTCTGATGCTCGGTTTGAACTGAAGCAGATCGTCTTGACCATGTCTACATGCCTAAATGCATGCCATGTGATGAACTGATTAGAAATTTGCATTAAGGAGCAGCTGGACAGGTATACCTAATAAAATGGCCGATGAGTGTATATATATTTTTCATTCATTCATTTTCTTTTCTCCTTAGTTCCTTTATTAATCAGGGGTCGAATGAACTGCCAAATTATCCAGCATATGTTTTACTCAGCAGATGCCCTTCCAGCTGTAAACCATCACTGGGGTAGACACCCATACACTCTGATTCACACACATCCACTACGGACAATTTAGCTTACCCAATTCATCTGTAGTGCATGTCTTTGGACTTGTAGGGGAAACCGGAGCACCCGGAGGATGCCAGAAATT
>CAIGQZ010000427.1:35949146-35959217 GCA_903798205.1 Danio tinwini
TCCCCCTCTAAAGGATTGATAGCCCCACCCTAAATGACTGATAGCCCTACCCTAAAGAACTGATAGCCCCACTCTAAAGAACTGATATTCCCCCTCTAAAGGATTGATAGCCTTACCCTAAATGACTGATAGCCCCACCCTAAAGCAATGTTAGTCCCACCCTAAAGCACTGATAGTCCCACCCTAAAGAGCTGATATTCCCCCTTTAAAGAATTGATAGCCCCACCCTAAATGACTGATAGCCCTACCCTAAAGCACTGTTAGTCCCACCCTAAAGAACTGATAGTCCCACCTTAAAGGACTGATAACCCCACCTTAAAGGACTGATAGTCCCACTCTAGAAGACTGATAGCCCCACCCTAAATGACTAATAGCCCCACCCTAATTATCTAATAGTCCCACCCTAAAGAACTGATAGTCCCACCCTAAAATACTGATAACTTCATTTTAAAGAACTGATGGACCCACCCTGAAGGACTGATAGCCCCACCCTAAAGAACTGATAGCCCCACCCTAAAAGACTGTTAGCCCCACTCTAGTGGACTAATAACCCCACCCTAATTAACTAATAGTCCCACCCTAAAAAGACTGAAAGTCCCATTCCAAAGAACTGAAAGCTCCAACCCTAAATAACTGATAGCTCCACCCTAAAGAACTGATAGTCCCACCCCAAAGAACTGATAGTCCCACCCTAAAGAACTGATAGTCCAACCCTAAAGAACTGATAGTCCCACCCTAAAGAACTGATAGCCCCACCCTTAATGACTGATAGCCCCACCCTAAAGGAATGATAGCCCCACCCTTAATGACTGATAGCCCCACCCTAAAGGACCGATAGCCCCACCCTAAAAGACTGATAGTCCCACCCTAAATGCATTCCATGTGACCAGTAAAGAAACCTAAAATAGTTGTAATGCAAACTAATGGTTTAAAAAAACTATACGTTAATAATTAAGAAAAGCACATTTCATGCAGACTTTAACTTCCACCTATAAATAAGTTTTGGAGTGACGTGCATGCATTTTTGTGTAAACTACCCCTTTAAAATCAATTGTTAGTCAGGCACACAGTTAGCATGGACACACAGTATGTGTGAAACCACAGGCAGCAGAGAAAGACGCATTAAATGAATGGTCACGGCTGGCTTTCTCCCCCTGTAGTGGCCGAGCCTGACTTGTCTGGACTAGTTGTTTCAAACGTAACCTCAGACTCAGTGTCGCTCTCCTGGCGGACGGGAGAGAAGGACTTTGATAACTTTATAGTGGAGGTCAGAGAGTCTGCTTTGCCCAAGCAGGCGACGGGGAGAACGTTTGGGGCAGGTGTTCGCTCTGCGGTCCTGAACGGCCTGAGAGGAAACACCACATATCAGATCAAGCTGTACGCCACTGTCGCTGGTGCCAACACTGATGCCCTCACCACTGTAGTGACCACAGGTACAGCAGCGCATCATTCTGACTTGCTATTATTTATAATCACTTAAGAATCTGCATGATGGAGGGTTTTATGGGAATTTCAAAAATGATTCAAGTCAGAATTCAGAGAAAAGCATTCAGAAAAATATAAAAGTTGCAAGATATAATCTTAAGGGCATCAATGTGCTATTAGAAAGTCTGAAATGCAAGATTGAATTTTATTACTGTAAGAAATGTAGTCATAATTGCAACTCAAAGTATTTGAATACTATTATTATTATTATTCCTCAGTGAAAATGAACTTCCATGCTAAACTACAGATCTCCATTTTCTGATTTCTCAAACAAACTGAGCGCTGATTTTTGTTAGAATTTCTGTTAGAATTGACTGCAGCTTTTGAGGCAAATAACCCACAATACTCCTCCAATATTTCATACCAATCCTCCAATGCTTTCTCTCACCTAGAGCCTAAGCCTGAACTGGGCCGTGTTGTTGTGTCTGAGCGGCTGGCCAGTAGCTTGACTCTGTCCTGGAACACATTATCAGGCCACTTTGATGGCTTCGCTGCTCGAGTCTCAGACCGAGAGCAGCTTTATGATGTTGTAGAGCTCAGGCTGTCAGGCACAGAGAGGAACACGAGCGTCCAGGGTCTCGTGGACTCCACGGTCTATGATATAATGTTTTATGGTGTGTCTCATGGTCGGCAAACTCCATCAATTTACTTCAATACCAGTACAGGTACTGTGCAAGTCTTTTCATGCTTCTGTCAGGACAGAACTAACACTTTCACAAAGGGTTAGTTATTATATTCTTTCTCTTTTTAGTCATTCTTTCATTCTTTTTAACACGCATGCACAAAAAGTCATTTTGATGACTCTGCAGGTATTTTTACATCAAGTGTGACTGACATTAAAGTAAAATATGCTTTAAAATGTTAAATATAGATTATATAATTCAATATAAATAAACTGTTAAATATGTAATGAAAACAAATCTTTGTAATGTAAGCATTCACACTCACAAATGTGAAAAATCACCCAAAAAATTACTTAATATATAAAACCCCAAATCAGAAAGAGTTGGGACAGTGAAGAAAGTGCAAATAAATAAATAAAAAATGTAGTGATTTCTAAATTAAATTTACTTGACAATACAACATTATTTAATGCAGGGGTGTCCAAACTCAGTCCTGGAGGGTTGGTGTCCTGCTGAGTTTAGCTCCAACTTCCTTCAACATACCTGCCTGGAAGTTTCTAGTATACCTAGAAAGAGCTTGATTAGCTGGTTCAGGTGTGTTTAATTGGGGTTGGAACTAATATATGTAGGACACCGGCCCTACAGGACCAAGTTTGGGCACCCTTGATTTAATGTGTTCCTCATGATTTTTATTGTGATGAAAGTGATGTAGTGTTTCAGGTGTAATTTTGGTGAAACGCCAGTGTGGACGCAGATCGTTTTCATTCTAAATCATCATTTTAAAACTAAAATGTATTAGTGTAAATGAGGCCTTTGGGCCATTCTTCCTGCAAACAAGTCTTAAGGTGGGCAACAGTACGGATTCTTCGTTGTTGCATTTTGCACTTTAAAAGCCACACATTCTATATTGGTGACAGGTCGGGACTGCAGGCAGGCCACTCAAGTACCTGTATCTTCTTCCTCTGCAGCAGGACTTTGTATTGTGTGCAGAATGTGTTTTTGCATTGTCTTGTTGAAATTTGCCTGGGTGTCTGGTAAGAAGGCAGCATATTGTGCTCCAAAATCTCTATGTACTTTTCAGCATTGATGGTGCCATCACAGAAGTGCAAGTTACCTTTGCCAAGGGCACTGACACAATCTCATAACATGACAGACCCTGGCTTTTGGACTTGTTGCTGGTAACAGTCTGGAAGATCCTTTTCTTCTTTGGTCCAGAGCACACGGCATCCATTTCTCCCCAAAAATACCTGAAATACTGATTCACCTGACCACAGTGATGGTCCATCCCAGATGCCTCCGAGCCCAGAGAAGTCAACGAGGCTTTTGGACACTGTTAACATAGGGCTTCCTTTTGGCACAGTACAGTTTTAACAGGCATTTGTGGATGTAACTACATATTGTGGTACTTGACAAAGGTTTGCCAAAGTAGTTCTGAGCCCATGTGGTGATATGGCTTATAGATGAATGATGGTTCTTGATGCAGTGCTGCCTGAGGGATCAGAGATCACTGTCAAGAGCTTGAAACTCTTGTCCTTTACGCACTGAAATTCCTCCAGACTCCTTGAATCTTTTCATGATGTTCTGCACTATTGAAGGTGAAATATCCAAATGTCTTCCTATCTTTCTTTGAAGAACATTGTTTTTAAACATTTTAATCATTTTCCCACATATTTGTTGGCAAACTGGCGATACTTGGGCCATCTTTGCTCCTAAAGTGCTAAACCTTTCTTGGATGCTGCTTTTGTACCAAATCATAATTACAACCACCTGTTGACATCACCTGATTCACAAATGAAAATGAAGTTGACCAGACAAAACATGATTTCTGTTCATATTTTCTGCAATGAAATACTAGTCAAAGTAAATTTGGAGATCACTACTTTTTTATTTACGTTTTCCATACTGTCCCAACTCTTTTTGTAATTGGTGCAGACAGACTTTTGACACTCTTTTCTTTCCGTTTTCTTATGCTGAAAGCAGATATTTAACAATTGGCTTGTCTTCGGTCTTCAGGTGCATTTTCAATTTGCAATCTAATCTGCCTTGCTTAAAACATCTGACCACTCATCAGAATAATAAACTAAACTTGCAGTGTGGAAACTCCTTTTTACGTCAGTCTGACCCCATTTGCTCAATTTCCATTAACACTGATGAATGTTTAGATCAATCCATTACAGTGTATCCTTATGCATGCAATTGTATTGCACTCGATTGTTTTACTCAAGTCAAACGAGAACAGAAAGCTCATACAAACGAACAAGTAACATCTGACAAATAACAAGCTACTATTTTAACCTTGCAATCACTGCAGAATCAATTATACATCCTCACCCTGTATTGTCCCCTCCTATAACGCTGCAACTTTGGGCTCCGAATGAATCCTGTGACTCGTAACCCAGCGTCGTTACCTAAAGTGGAAAACCTGACCGTTTGGGACGTTACCCCGTATGGCTTTCGGGTGTCCTGGGACGCCGATTCGGGCTTCAGTCATTTTCAGGTAAAGGTGTCAGACTCTGGGCAGCTGCTGGAACCACAGGAGATGGTAGTGCCGGGGAACGAGGCCTCGCTGGAGGTTTTAGGCCTGATTACTGGCATTGGCTATGAGGTCAGTGTGACCGGGGTGTCTGGGACTGGGTTACGCTCTCGTCCCATCACCACAGTGGCTGTTACAGGTACTGCTCTCTGCTTTATTTGACTGCACGACACTCCTGCACCTCAGAGCTTTCACTGCTTGCATTTTTTTATCTTGCTGATTAGCAGAATGTTTTATAGTTTGATAGATTTCAGTGCACTTTATTTGAGGTTTGTATGCACAAGACATGGTCAAAATTGATTTATTGAGCAGCATGACAGAACATCCAGTTGATATTGTATTATATATTTGTTTGAGTAAAGGTTTCCTGCAGTTAAAAGGTGTTAAATGCTGTAGTTGAAACAATACTAAAGGAGGAAACACGTTTTGTCACTTTAAAAATATATTTAATTTGTCTTTGGGTGTTGCAAGTTACACATAAAAAAAATTCTTATTTTAACTTTTTAGTATTTTAAAAAAACATGACTTTTCTTTTAAAACCAAATAAATTAGGTAGCACAGACTGCATGTATTTCAAATAATAATATATACAATTTAGACAAATGCTGCGTCCCAATTCACATGCTATCCTTCCTAAATAGTATTCGAAAATAGAATTAGTATGTCCCAAACCATAGTATGTTGAAAAGAGTACGCCAAACTTTCCCCGATGGTTTACTATTTCCAGTAAAAATTCAAAGTGTAGAACCGTCCATACTCTAACTGCTAATATCGCCGGCAGCTAGCTCTCTGTAACTCTCACATGGTCTAAAGTGCCAGGTCAGTACCTGGATGGGAGACCACATGGGAAAGCTAAGTTGCTGCTGGAAGTGATGTTAGTGAGGCCAGCAAGGGGGCACTCAACCTGCGGTCTGTGTGGGTCCTAACAGCCCAGTATCCACACTGCATAGTGAGTGCCGTCTTTCGGATGAGACTTTAAACCGAGATCCTGACTCTGTGGTTGATAAAATCCCAGGATGTCCTTTGAAAAAGAGTAGAGGTTTAACCCTGGCATCCTGGACAAATTTGCCCACTGGCCTCTGTCCATCATGGCCTCCTAACCATCCCCATATCATGATTGGCTTCATCTCTCTGTCTCCTCTCCACCAATCAGCTGGTGTGTGGTGTGCGGTCTGGCACAATATGGCTGCCCTTGCATCATCCAGGAGGATGCCGCACACTGGTGGTGGATGAGGAGATCCCCCCTGTGCAAAAAATGTGCAAAGCACTTTGAGTGTCCAGAAAAGTGTTACATAAATGTAAGGAATTATTATTATTGCCCACAATACCATGCACATTGGATGTGAATTTTATTAGAACTACAAAGTGATGGTTAAAAACTGTAAATAAACTACAAACTTGGCGGACATGCAAGACCAACTGTCAAGTAGCGAGGCTTCCGTAAAGTTTTTTCAATGACTGTAATTAATATCTAGCCAATTGAAAAATATTTAAATCACATTTTCCGTTATATTTTATCAGCAACAACAATGTAAACTTACATCAAGATATTTTTGGGCATTAACTTCTGCATGCATAATTATTCAAAGACCTGAGGAGATCTCTCTGCACGAACGACTCACAAATGGCAGATTAAACTGCTGCTGAACCTCCAATAAGGTTGTCATTGAAATATGAAAGAAATGTGGATGATGTGTCATGATGATTGGGACGTAACTAAGCAACATAACAATCTGTTAACAAGGAAGTAGTTTGTCCCAAAACTTGCATACTCTTCTATTACACACTAAAAAAGTATATACTTGCCCTTCACAAAAAAATACATACTTTTTGGGCGTAGTATAAATATGCAAATTGAGACACAGCAGTATTTTTTTTTTTTTATGACAACACCAAAAAAATGTTGGGTTATTTTAACCCAATATTTGGTGTATTAGGGACTAGCTGGGTTATTTTTTATTAAACCAATACAATCAAAATTAACCCAATGTTCGTGTTAGTCCATATTTTACCCAATTTGGGTAGAGATAACCCAGCATTTATTTATTTTTGAGCGAATGTGTTTAATTTCAGGATTTGTAATTATTTTAACTTTTTAAAGAGCCCCTACACTCTCATAAATAAAGGTACGAGAGCTATCACTGGGGTGGTACCTTTTCAAAAGGTACACATTTGTACTTGAAGGGTCCATATTGGTACCTCAAAAGTATTTATTAGTACCTACAAATTTTAAGGGGAACACTTTTGTACTTTTTAGGTACTAATATGTACCGTTGATGTATTAATATGGACCTTTTAGGTACAAATTTGTACCTTTTGAAAAGGTACCACCCTAGTGACAACTTGCGCACCTTTATTTCTGAGAGTGCATTATACATTAAAAAGAGCCGTACTTTGGTTTTAAGTGTTTCCAACAACAGGCTGATCAAAAAACACTTTCATTATCTTATGTGCATTTAGTTTTACCTAATTATCCCAGCGACTCCCATAAGATTCGTTCAGCGATTCATTTGTTCCCAACCCCCTCCTTAGAGCAAAGCTAATCTGCGCTGATTGGACAGACATCGTTCAGCATTAGACAGAGTGAAATGCCCAGCACGGCATATCAACAATATTGAAGTAGTCACAGTGTAGAGTGTATGTGTGAGCATACCTGCCAACTCTCCTGTTTTTCCCAGTAATCTACCGTATTTCAGACCCATCTCCAGCCACCCATGCCGTTTTGTTATTTATCCCGGACAACTCCTGTAATTCCAAGTATCCCCCCCCCCCCCCCACCGAAACACACACACACACACACACACACTCCATCCAAGTCCGCAGCATTTTGGTAAACCCCCAGGTTGCCAACATTGGTATAGGATCCGATCGCAACGGCCGCCCGAAACACGCTTTATAGTAGTTAACTTACTAACACCACAATAAACAGTACCCGGTTCTCAACAGTGTTTTTCAGACACCTCACTCCGAACCTAACCCCCGCAGTCTCCCAGATTTTCAGGGACAGATGTTCGCAGGTGAGCCCAGTGCATGAGTGCATTAAAGCTATGCAGTTTAACACCAGCATATTACTCTATTCTTAACCATGACACACATTCAGTATTATTAAACCCACACAGTGGCAAAGCTGAACTATTTTGAACCTTGACCGCTGCACGTGTGTAGGAACAGCTGACGGTGGCCATAGCAATGACATGGATCGCGAGCTCACAAACGCATTTACATCTGTAAACAAAGCCGCATGCGTCAAGTTTTCAACGTGGCATTAAACGAGATATGTGAATATAAAGAGTTAACCAGATACAGTACAAGCGGTTACAAGTAACAAAACACAATTAAATACATGATTTGCAAGCTAGAGAAAACAAGGAGGAAACCATTTTAATCGCACTTACTTACACTTGTGAAATGAAGGAAGAAACTGATCCATGATCCACTGATCCATGTACTGATAAAGTTTCTGTAAAGCCATGACAAAGTCCCATACATCAATAGTATTTTCTGATCCTTCATTTAACAAACGGCAGACGAATCCCCTGTTGTAAGCGTGTAGATTCCAGAAGCATTAGTCAGAAAAATGACAGGAACAGCACAAAGCTGGGCTATAATAGGTATTTTTGCAAAAATAAACCTCAACCACTGACTCTTCACAGTTTCATCTTTGGAGAGAGAAAATAACACTAATTTTCCCCTCACACTTCCAATAATATCCAGCTGAGCACAGCGTCTTAATGACTCAAATAATATCTGTTAGTGTTTGTGGGCAGGGCCGCAGGTTAAAATTTTCCCCGGTTTGCGCGTGCAATAATTGGGCGGGGCTTACGTTTCATATCGACGTCACTCTGAAATGGCTAAAGACTCATTATTAGGACAATTCATTTGAAGCACTATTTTCGACTCTTCGATAGTCGACTCTTTTATAGATGAATCAATAGTTTTAAACACTGTGCACTTTTAGATTTAAGCCTTAGCTGGATATTTCACTTCACATAGAGCTGTGGTACACACTACATAGAAGGTCATTTAAAAAAAAACATAATAGGGGCTCTTTAATGCATAAATGTTTTGAAAAAGTATTTTTTGTTTACGTGATTAATTTAAATAAATAAAAAAGTGACTGCAGGGTGCATATGTTAGTCTGCAATATGTATTCTCTAAGGTTATAGAAAAACATTTACTTATTTAAAACATTTACACTTATTGAGCTACATTTTACAAGAACATAACAGTTTGAGAGTTTCTACCTCATTGTGTGTAACTTAATGCAATTTTTTTGTATTCAGTTGTGAAATTTATCAGCAATTTAAATGCACTGCTTCAAATATAGCGTCCTTTGTAGTGTACAAACTGACTGATCACTAGAAACAATCAACATTGAAAACCATGTCCTGTGTTTACACCCTATATTACTAATAGTGCAGCAGATTATGATCAGCATGATGTAAGCTTTAGTTGGGATACTCCTACACAACTACTCTACCTCCTCCTCTTCTTTGCAGTACATGGTCTCCTCCATCAGTCTGTTTTACTGCTTCATGTTAGAACAATACATGTCCCAAAAATATGTGCATATGCATGTCTGATGCCATATTTGCACTGTGTTTACCATAAGTGCCCCTACTAGTATGCTATATTAAATGTTTTTTGAGTTTAAATTCATATACGATAGATTTACATTAATTCAAGGTTTTTGTACGATGTTTGAAACAATTGGTTCAACAAACCAGTCTCCATAATCAATGCCTTTCTCAGAGCCTACTATATTTCACTCAAGAGAATGACCCAAGTGTTGAGACAAAAGATACATTTAGACTGACTTTATTGCCTCTTCGGGTTGGCATTAAATACATTTACAATCTGTATATCCTGCATTTTGTATTCGTCTTGCTTCTCCCATTTTCAAAATAAGAGTTCCACATATATAAACATTTTTTATACAAGCTTAGATGAACTTAAAGGCACAAAATTATGTTTGACGCGCAAATCGCTCGAGTTCAAAAATCTGAACTTCTGCGGACATTCGCGCCGCGTTAATCAGGAGCTTGCTCTTGTGGCGGCATGATTGTGACGTAGCAGTTGTTGTTGGTGTTCCGGGGGAAATCCTCCAGCTGACACAGACAACAGTTCATCAAACTGGGCTCGGCTCAGTCAGAAGCATCACTGAAAGCCTCCGTCATCCAGGTTAAGTTTCTGGAGGTGTTTATGAGTTCACAGAGCTGGGTGCACCTCTTTCAGCCTTCATAAAAGCACATGAACACAGTTATTTTCTCAATAAAATTCATGTTAGCCATTTAGCATTGAAGCTACAGTCACCGGGCAGACAGAAGCCCTGCCGATGATGCAAATCCGCGTCTGTTTTGAAGTGAATTTGACGCGCGAATGAATCGTAGGTTGACGCGCGAATGAATCGTAGGTTGACGCGCGAATGAA
>CAIGQZ010000427.1:35971137-35981821 GCA_903798205.1 Danio tinwini
TAATTTTGCCAACCGACAACCGCCGCTCGTTAACCGAATATTAACTGTTAACTGGTCAGATTAATATTAAATTATTTAATTTGAAAAATAACTGACGTGTCTATATTGTGAGACACATTAAAGATGCAGTATGTAAGTTTGACACCCAGTGGTTGAACTAGGTATTGCACTCCTGGATCAAAACAAACTGAAGCGCAGGATGCCAGATTGAGGACAGGAGCGAGTGATATAAACTGTTCTAAATAAAAGCAACGACATGCGATTAATATTTTCCATACTAAAAGGAGTTTTTGTCAAACCCATCATCTTGAATTGATATATTAAAAACGGCTTCTATTTCTCACAGCTAAACAACAGAAACTTATGACAGTGATCACCTCAGGTAAACCTCATGTGGTTTATTCAGTGCTAAATGCTAACAATGTGAGTTTGAATAGATTCTAAACCTTACCGCTTCGTAAGTGAGTGCATATTCTGTGCCTCTGAATGGCTGTATTTGCATTTCTGTCGTGTTTCCTCTGGTGCAATCACCCAAACTGTTGTTAGGACACGCGGTTACAATGTAACCTGCTCACCTAATGTTTACGCTCATAATATTTATATTATTTGCTAATTTATAACCTCATGTGGAACTGAATCTGTCTCATTTCGACATCTGATACTGTCCATTTCAAACACATGCTTTCAGAGCCTTTCTGAATGAGTGAATGAACGAAATACGCTGTTTTCCAACAAGGCAACCCGGGGTGCTGAATTATAATTGGCTAAACTGGCATTGTGCAAGTTAAATTTACCTAAACAAAGACAGCGTTCCGGCACGGAAAAAACTTTTTTAAAGCAGAATATCTGACTTCAGCATTGTTTTTCAGTTAAACAAGTATGTTCACTTGGGATGTTTCTTAAATATCTACACACATATGGTATTTTTGTGCTTTAGAAGAGTCAAAAACATACATACAGCACCTTTAACATTAAAAACTGTAGCTTATAGGCAAATAACAAGCTTAAAGCCTTCTTCTATTGGTTATTTTCACAATTTATGATGCCATACTGTCAAAAATGGACAAATGAGCTCTTATAGGAGGCAAATTCTAGACTTTGTTATTAGGGGGATGAACTGGCATTGTACAACCCAGTACTGGTAAACACCCATACACTCTCATTCACACACACTCATACACTACAGCCAGCTTAGTTTATCCAATTCACCTATGTGTTTGTACTGTGGGGGAAACCGGAGCAACCAGGGGAAACCCACGCCAACACAGGAAGAACATGCAAACTCCCCACAGAAATGCCAGCTTGCCCAGCCAGGATTCGAATGAGCGACTTTCTTGCTGTGAGGCGACAGTGCTAACCACTGAGCCACCATGTCGCCTGAGCACTGTATATACAATTATATTCCACATATTTTATAAATATTAACTTGTATGATATGATTAATCATTTGACAGCACTGATATCTACGTCTGTGCATGAAACAACAACAACAACACAATAATGTTTTAATCTTTATTATTATTATTATTATTAATATTATTATATATTTTCCTACCAGCTCTGGATACTCCACGCAGCCTGACTGTGGTCAATGTCACAGACTCGAGTGCGCTGTTGTTCTGGCAGCCTGCAGTGGCCACTGTGGATGGATATATGATCACATACAGCGCAGACACGGGTGAGGAAACCGTGCTTTATTCTGAGCTTTCTGTATTCATCTCTGTATTCTCTCTGCTGTGTGAGCAGAGCAAAGAAAAATAACTGTAGATATCTCAGTATTGCACATCACACTGCAGGAAATCTCAAAAATAAACCTTGTTTATTTAAAATTGTACTGTAAAACAATGCTGGGTTCCACACAAATCCCTTCCTTTCATCCCAATGCAAATTGATTAAGTTAACTTAATGGTTTTTTATCATTTTAAGTCAATTGAACATAAAACATTTAAGCTTTCCCAAAATAAAAAACCTCAAGAATTGTGTTGTTTCAGCTCATTTTAAATTAATAGTTGGAACAAGCAGAAAAAATTGTTCCGCTCAAAGTATTCATGTGTTTAAAGTTAATAGAAAGACGTGTTAGAGTTTAATCTTTACTTTAGTTTGAAGATTTAGGAGATTTTCATATAATCCTTTGAATTTTGAGATTAGCACCTTGCAGAAGCACCCATGCTTTGGGTGTTTGCAGCTTAATTAGCAAAAATGCAGCTTGTTGCTTTGCTCAGTGAGCAATAACTGTCCTAAAATGAGTTCTGAGATCAGTCTCAATCAACTGTATATGTAACTCATCTAATATGCTTTTAGGTTATTTAGGATAACTTCAAATAAAACTAAAAGACTTACAAATGTACAACACATAATAGACACAGTTGAAGTCAGAATTATTAGCCCCCCTGTTTATTTTTTTCCCAATTTCTGTTTTTTCAACCCATTTCAACAGTAAACATAATAGTTTTAATAACTCATTTCTAGTAACTGATTTATTTTATCTTTGCCATTATGACAGTAAATAATATTTGACTAGATATTTTTCAAGACACTTCTATACAGCTTAAAGTGACATTTAAAGGCTTAACTAGGTTAATTAGGTTAACTAGGCAGGTTAGGGTAATTAGGCAAGTTATTGTATAATGATGGTTTGTTCTGTAGACTATGGAAAAAACAAATAGCTTAAAGGGGTTAATAATTTTGACCTTAAAATGGTTCTTAAAAATTTTAAAACTGCTTTTATTCTAGCCAAAATAAAACAAATAAGACTTTCTCCAGAGGAAAAAATATTATCAGACATACTGTGAAAATGTCTTTGCTCTGGTAAACATCATTTGGGAAATATTTAAAAAAGGAAAAATTCAAAGGGGGGCTTCAACTGTACATGATATTATCAGACCTTTGAGTTTAAGTTAAATAAAAATACTAATGTATTCAAACTTTTATAAATACTTTTAATTTACTCAATTGCATTTAATTGTGTAAATAGCTTGTTTTTTAGTTGGTGATAAACAAATGTATTGATTGGAAATCCTGCCCTCAGTTAAATTGAGTTCATCCAATGAATAATTTTTTTGAGTGTATGGTGGCCTTTACTAATATATATATATATATATATATATATATATATATCAATACTCGCATACATCAAATACAAAAATATACAAAACAAAATATGTACATTTATTATAATGTCTCTAGAATTATATTACACACATACACATTTTGTAAATATTGCCTTATATGATATGATTGATAATTTGCTGTTACTTGCTGTATGAGCAAAAATAGTTAAAGATATCTCAGTATGTCAGACTGCCGATAAACTCAAAAATAAACCTTACTGCACTCAAAAAAATTAAATTTGCTGCTTGTTTAAACTGCTTATTTAAAGTGAATTGAAACAACACAATTCCTAAGTTTTTTTTGAGACAACTCGATTGTTTTGTTCAATCCAAATAAATGAAAAAATAAATAAAAATTAAAAACAAAAATTAATAAAAGAAATAATAAAGAAATAGATTAAAAATGACAAAATAAATAAATTAATAAAAAAAATGATCAATTAAATTAAATTAAATTACACTAACAACTTGCTTGTGCACTATAAAACCATTTTATTACCAAAACAATTATGTAAACACTTAGTTAATACTAATTAATACTAATAGTTTGTACTGTTATACTAATTAATACTACTTAATATTATTGATGTTTTGTTTTGGATTTTAAAATTGTCATTTTTATTTAATTTATGTGTCCTGATTAAAAATGAAAATCATTTTATGGATTAAAAACTATTATGTAAATGCTTAGGCCCAATCCCAATCTACCCTTTAGCCCTTACCCTTACCCCTACCCCTCTTTTGCGCGTTCACTTGAAAGTGTAGTGGTGTCCCAATTCTCTTTAGCGTAAAGGAGTAGGGCTAAGAGGAAGGGGTAGATACCCCTTCAAACAGAAATTTTTCAGGACCACACTCGAAACACTCATTTTAAAGTGAATTGAAACAACACAATTCGTAAGTTTGTTGGGACAACTCGATTGTTTTATGTTCAATCCAAATAAATGAAAAAATAAATGAAAATTTAAAACAAAAATTAATAAAAGAAATAATAAAGAAATCGATTACAGATTACTAAATAAATAAATAAATAAAAAATGATCAATAAAATAAATTTAATTTAATTTAATTTAATTTAATTTAATTTAATTTAATTTAATTTAATTTAATTTAATTTAATTTAATTTAATTTAATTTACAGCTTGCTTGTGCACTATAAAGCCAAATGAAGTGACATCTCTTGAAGCAAGTCACATGTCAGTCAAAATCTAATATACGTCTAAAACTAGTCATTCATTTGATGACTAGTATAGTCTAATTTTTGGGTTATTTTTAGACATCTATTAGATTTGAACTGACAGCCCAGATTTAAACTTGTTTTAGCCAAGACATCTATTAGATGTCTTTTAGACTTTTGTAAACACAAAAAAATCGCTTCCTGGGTTTTTTCCATCATCTATCTGTCAGGCTATGCTGCTTATACAAATTTTAATAACTCATTTTTTAATTTACTTTTTCCTCTTTAAAGTGCCGCCGA
Source organism: Danio tinwini (assembly GCA_903798205.1). Classification (NCBI taxonomy): domain Eukaryota; kingdom Metazoa; phylum Chordata; class Actinopteri; order Cypriniformes; family Danionidae; genus Danio; species Danio tinwini. The sequence goes on from CAIGQZ010000427.1 coordinate 35,975,722, forward strand.
TTTCAGAGCAGGTTTCTGGAAACACCGTGGAGTTTGAGATGAACTCTCTGGCTCCAGCAACTCAATACACAGTCAGTGTTTACGCCATCAGAGACAGAGAGAAAAGTCATCCAGCGACTGCAGACTTCACTACAGGTGAACTGATTCACTCACACACTCAGCTGTTATAAAACTAAATAAATAAAAAACACCCTGGTGGTTAGCACTGTCGCCTCACAGCAAGAACGTTGACTGGTTCGAGTCCCAGCTGGGTCAGTTGGCATTTCTGTGTGGAGTTTGCATGTTCTCCCCGTGTTGGTGTGGGTTTCCTTTGGGTGCTCTGGTTTCCCCCACAGTCTAAGCACATGTGCTATAGGGGAATTGAATAAACTAAATTGGCTATAGTGTGTATGAGTGTGAATGTGAGAGTATATGGGTGTTTCCCAGCACTGGGTTGCGGCTGCAAAGGCATCTGCTGCATAAAACATATGCTGAAATAGTTGGCGGTTCATTCCGCTATGGCAACCTCTGATCAATAAAGGGACTAAGCTGAAGGAGAATGAATGAGAAACACCCTCAGCTGTTATTACTGATTCTCCAGCGCCTCCTGCAGGACATACTGAGACATGCAGATAAACAACTTCATTCCTCTTTACAGTTAGTCACTATCATAAAACACTGTGTGTTTGTACAACATTTATTGAACTAAATTCAATAATAATCATTCCAAAGCAGCTTTACAAATGATGCACAGTATTACATTACAGTCAAAATAAAATAATGAAGAGTTGTGTACACTATAGTTAACCTACATTTATACAGGAGTATATAGTGTTCTTACCAATAATAAATCAATAAAACATGTAAAACATTTTAAATAAGTGTGTTTGCATATTGCTTAGGATTTTGGGATTTTTGTAAAATCGTATTAAAGTTTTCTGGGTTTGCTGTGTTTTGCATATTACAAATATATATTAGAATAGCATTGCTATTGATATTCAATGTAATAATAACAATATTATTCAATATATTATAATATCTAATATAATATATAATAATATTATTAGTATTATTTTTATATTAATATTAACTATTTGACATGCCTATTCAAGTTTTGTATAGATTTTAATAGGTGTGCATGTAATTTCTAGTTTGTGTCCTGTTTGAAAATTAAAACCATTTTATTACCAAAACAATTATGTAAATACTTAGTTAATACTAATTAATACTAATAGTTTATACTGTTATACTAATTAATACTACTTAATATTATTGATGTTTTGATTAAAAACTATTATGTAAATGCTTAGGCCCAATCCCAATCTACCCCTTAGCCCTTCCCCTTACCCCTACCTCTCTTTTTCACGTTCACATGAAAGGGTAGGGGTGTCCCAATTCTCTTTAGCTTGAAGGCGTAGGACTAAGGGGAAGAGGTAAATTTTTTAGGACCATACTCGAAACCAAGGGGTAAGAAAAGTTCCCAGAATACACTAGCCACAACAGCAGCATAGCTGCACCCGGAAGTAAGGAGAGCCACAAATTAGTATTTTTTTTGTCATTATTACAAATGTTCACATTAAACAAGCACATGTTTTAATATATTCATAACCAGGGCTTAACATTAACTTTTTGATCACCAGCCACTGTGGCTAGTAGATTTCCAACATTACTAGCCATTTGCCATTTTCACTAGCTACAATTTGCTTGTTGGGAAAATAACCTGTCCTTGCTAAAAGTCCCAGATCACCAGTTAGCTACACATAAACAGGAGTAATCCCCCAATGATATTGTAAAAAAATACTATTAAACCATATTAACAAAAATAACTAAGCAAAAGAAAGCAGGTGAAACAGACCGTGTTTGATAACGAAAGGATGATCACGCGCATGGATAATATAGGCCTGTTAATAATCTGTTCAAATAATAATTAAAATGAAAGCAGTGACCGCTGCTGCTTACGAAAGAATTTGTGTTTTTTTTTTTTCTTGAGCTTTTGAAAGCAGCAGGACGGTGGGTGCACGATCATCGCTCTTTGTCCAGTCTATTTCAAAGGGAACCGATCGCACCAGTTGCGCTTCCTCTAGGCATGGTTGCTTCGCACAAGTAAACGGGAGCGCGCACGCTTTTTAACAGTCGCGTGCATCACATCATCTGTGCGTGCGAGTGATCATCCTCTCGTTTGGTATTTAACTGCTTTCTGCTTGCGCGAACACAGTTATTTTTGTCAGTCGTGCTGTTTCTCGATTCTAAGATCGCATTTGCACGAATATTGGGCCACGCTTATTTTCAAACCCTGCTTTTAAGAAAACTACAATTTAAAAATGATTTACAACCAGCCAAAGTGGCTAGTGGAGGTGTCTGTCTAACCAGAGCAGAAATCTACCCGCATTTGGCGGGTTGGCGAGTGTTAATGTAAAGCCCTGTTCATAACCGCACTCATGTTTTACCGTCATGCTTTTTATTAAAACCGCTAAATTTTGCTATCTATAATCCATAATGATAACTCCTGTACAACAGTCCCACAACATAAGGTGCTTCCCAAATCGCATACTTATGCACTATTCTACACCATTTTGTAGTATAAATAGTGTAAGAAGTGCGTTTACACTGACAACACTGAAAATAATAAGTGCACTTTAATTACCCGGATGATGCACTCATTCAGCCGGTAAAATGAAGTGTGAAATGATGGACACTTCACACACTCAGCGACCGCAGCTTTGCTTACGTAGCGGAAGGGGCGGAGGTATCGGGCGCACATGTTGGATAACTTTATTTTGGATGGTGAAAGTGAAATTCTCCCATTAGAGTGACTATTAGGGCTGGGCGATACTGCAACATTTGGTATCGATCCGATACCAAGTAAATACAGGGCCAGTATCGCCGATACCGATACTGATACTTTAACAAGCATGCACTTGAACCTAAATGTACTTTTCTGTAGGGGAGAACAGTGTGTGTTGATTTATGAGTTGAATGCCCTCAAAGCAGCTATAATGACATGTATTTATTAAAACCCAGGACACATTTTAAACACTTTTAAGCCAAAAAAAAAAAAACATTTTTATTATTGTAATGTTCTGGATTTGCAAACACAAACTTATTACTAGAGATGATTTTTTTTACTTTCTCTCAGCCTGGGTTTTTGTTCAGAAACAATAATATAATAATAACAAAATCTTTTCTCTTTTCGCACTTCTTCAATGTCTTAATTAATGTAAAACAATATGCATTTCAAATACATTTTTAATAAACAAAGACCACAAAATTATTACTATATAAATTATTTATTTTGTGTTCACTGTTTGGTTCAAAATAACAAAATAAAGTGTTTCTCTTTCATTAGACACTAAACATTGCCTTATTTTATAAACAAAGTGCAAACTGTTGCTTGTATATAATGATAGCAATATAATTTCCTACTAACACACTACAGCAAAAGATAACTGACTTAAAACCTTTTTTTTTAGCTGGTGAAAAAACTACCTTTCTAATCATTTTGGCCATCACTGTATATTTTTAAATTCCAAAATAATTCCTATAAATAGCAGGTATATATGCTGACTATATAGGCTTTATTTAATCAGCCTGATGAAAGTAACAAGTTCAACTATGACCAAGTAATATTTTTTTTTCTTCAAATTGACATTAACTAATACTGAATGTCCTATACTGTAGCTAGCTATCTGGTTATCCATTGCCTCTCCGAAACAACTCGGCCAGTGACCTGTCTCAGGGCTGGCAATGCTGGGGGTCTGTCTGGAGGATTTGCCTCCTCTCCTTTTTTTGCAGCTCGGCGTTCTCTTTTTTCTGTTGTTTTATGTGTTCGTGTAGACTTGTAGTGTTGGCACAGTATCAAATAGACTTTCTACAAACATTGCAGTTTGCAATATTTTCGTTTACTGCAGTAAAATAACTCCAAACAGCGCTCCTCTTTCTTTCCGTCATCTCAGAACAGCCAAATGTGCTTGCGCTTTGGCGCTGCTGAGTCACGTGATGAAAGGACAACTAATAACAGCAGAGCAAGGAGCAAAGGTGCATATGAGATATAAAAGTTTCATATATATGTCCACACTTTTAGGAAACCGGAGCAATGTACTTTAGCGTAAATTTGATTAAATTTAAATAAAAGTATCGATCTCGGAAGGCTAGTATCGATCCGATATCAATACCAACGTTGGTATCGATACTATCGATATTAGGATCGATCTGCCCACCCCTAGTGACTATAGCGCCTCCCGATGGTGAATGCGGTAGTACTCACGGCAGGTAGTATTTGGTACTTTGGTCATTTATTTCACTAATTTGGGACATTTAGTAAAAAAAACATTATTGTTCCATTTGGGACAACACTACATATACTATGCTGTTGAGTGTTTAAGTGCATAAGCACATAGTGCATGAGTGCATAGTGTATAGTGTACCATTTGGGACGCAGCTATACTGTCACTTAATGACACTCGAATACCCTGTCAGAAAAGTCTAATGGCTGAGAATGAGCTTTTTACAGTGTCTGCTATAATGTTAGTGTTTTTTTTTTTTTTTTTTGGCCACGGTGTAAATGCGCAGTACAGTTATGAGCTATTGCCACATTAAATTGTTACAATAACAACATAATATATGCTTTCAGTGATTTCTTGAAGATAAATAGTAAAAAACAACACAACTGGAATAACTACAGCAGTGGCCATCGTCTGATCTCATATAAAGCAAGAGATCGCGATGACATATGATGACGTGTGCAGGTGCTGAAGTGCTGTCCTATTTCTTAGGGGCAAATTTTGAAGCTCTTCACACTCTGTTTCAAGGGCCAAGGGAAAGGGGTACAAAAATAGAATTGGGATTGGGCCTTAATACTATTATACTACTTAAATCTGTTATACTAATTAATGCCATTCAATTAATACTGTCAATGTTTTGATTTTAATGTGTGTACGTTTAATTTCTTTATACATATATTTTAATAATTGCAAAAACTTTATGTGAGTATTTTTAACATAGTTTAATCATTATTTATAATTTAATGGATTTCATTCACTTATTATTATCATTTTCATTTAATTTTCTTTCAGCTTAGTCCCTTATTAATCAAGGGTCCCCAAAGCGGAATGAACTGCCAACTCTTCCAGCACATGTTTTACGCAGCGGATGCCCTTCCAGCTGCAACTCAGTACTGGGAAACACCCATACACACTCACATTCACACACACACTCATACACTAGGGCCAATTTTGCATATTCAATTCATCTGTAAGCATGTGTTTGGACTGTGGGGGAAACCGGAGCACCCGGAGGAAACCCACACCAACACAGGGAGAACATGCAAAGTCCACACAGAAACACCAACTGGTCCAGCTGGGACTCGAACCAGCGACTTTCTTGCTGTGAGGTGACAGTGCTAACCACTGAGCCACCTAGCCAACAGTTTATTATTATTGTTTAGTACATTTTAAAGAATGGAAACCTTTTACTACCTGGAAAATAAAATTAAAACTTTTTTTCATAAAAAGAAAGTAATATTTTAAACAATTTAAATAAATAAATACATATAAATAATGCCTTTTTTTATCTGTAATGCAAAGACGAGAGTGAAAATGAACAGAAAATACTGCCATTTCCCAATTTTCTAAATAATTTATCATTCCCAGAGCCAATATTGAGTATATACAACTTGAGTAATCAGTTTTGAACAGTAAATGCATTTAAATTAATTTCCAAACACAGAAGCTGCACCTATTCTTGGTAATATTAGTCATATATTTTTATTTTTGCTGATGTACAGTAATGTGCTTTTCTTGTGTGCTGTAGATGTGGATGCTCCTCGTGATCTGGTGGCCAGTAACATTCAGACGGACAGTGCTGTGCTCAGCTGGAAGCCTCCGCGGGCCGCCATCACTGGATATACACTGACCTTTCAAACCTCTGATGGAGACGTCAGGGTCAGGCATTTCTCATTTACTACTAACTAAACATGCTCTCAGTTACTCACTCTTGTACACTATAGTATTTTTGAGGATTAATTTTATTATTGAACAACAACCATGTTCTCAATGAACCCAAAAAACTCATTAATATCAAAGCTGAATATTTTTGGAAGTAGTTTTTAGTTTGTTTTTAGTTT
>CAIGQZ010000427.1:35996821-36024852 GCA_903798205.1 Danio tinwini
AATCACTGTGGTGTCATCTGCAAATTTGATGATGGCGTTGGATCTATGTAAATGTATGTAAATGTATGCAGTCTAAACTGTTGAACTACTACTACTACTACTAAATGTAATGTAAATGTAAACATAGTGATTGTGGCCCAAGCTATAAAGTCCCCGCCCACTTTAGGAAAGTGGGTGTGGTTAGCAGCATCTTATTTTCATTTAAAGGCACATCATGTAATTTTTGACCCTAGAGGGCATGTATTCACAACAAACACAGGCTGATGAGGGCTTGACTGAGTGTGGAATCATGGGATTTGTAGTCTTTATTACATCCTACAAGACTCCTCCAGAAATCCAGCTGACTGACGAGCTAAAGTATTTAACACTTATTACCATGGTACTGTAGTATGAAGCAGAGTAATGCTGTGGACCTGAAAAGAGTAACTCAGAGTATGTAAATGTTAATGTATGTAGTCTAAACTGTTGAACTACTTCTACTACTACTAAATGTATTGTAAAAGTAAATGTAGTAACTGTGGCTCCAGCTGTAAAGGCCACACCCTCTTTTGGAATGTGGGTGGGGTTAGGGAGCAACATCTTATTTGCATTTAAAGGCACATGTAATTTTTACCACTAGAGGGCATGTATTTACAACAAACAAAGGCACATTTTGATGATGCAGTGACTGAGTGTGGAATCATGGGAGTTGTGGTCTCCATTATATCTTTTGTGACTTCTGCAGAAATCAAGTTGATAGATTAGCTAAAGTATCCAACACTTATTATCATGGTACTGTAGTATGAAACAGAGTATTGCTGAGAGCTGTGGAAGTGCAATGAGTAAAGGCCCGTACACACCGGGATGCTTTTGCTTGCGTTTTCCGTCTACGTTTAACTCCTCATGGCTAAATAAAGGGCGCCAATGTGTTCGTGCACACCAACAACGTGCAAAACGCCAGGCATAAATGCGTCATTTTCTAAGAAACGCCTCATGCTTGTTTTTTTTTGTTTTGTTTTTTACGCACCACATCAAAACCTTCTCCACAAATCAGAATGGCACTTTTGTACACATGCACAAAGCTGCTGAAGTTACAGTAAACATCTCTTGGAGGCGCTCAAGTGCAAAACTGTCAATACGAGCGCACATTGAAGAAGATGCCCAGAGGCGATATAAACGTAGAGCTGCTTAATGCACTGGTCAACAATAATCATTTCTTTATCGCTAAAGTTGGAGCTGCTACTTGAACCATCCATGCGTGTTCGAATCGGCAGTAAATTTAACGGCACGCGTGTCCACTTTCTGTCTTCTTCTTCTGTGTTACAAGCGGGTGTCAGAAGCTTAAAGTTGTGTAGCGCCATCTAACGTCAAGGAGTGATTTTGCATACTCTTCTGCTCGAGGCCAGTAAAAATTGCTTGGGTTTAAATCTGAAAAATCATCTCGGAAAACGCTGACGATAAACGCAAACGAAAAGCATCTCGGTGTGTACGAGCCTTCACTGAGAGTATGTAAATGTAGTCTAAACTATTGAACCACTACTACTAATACTTAATGTAATGTAAATGTAGTAACTGTGGCTTCAGCTGTAAAGGCCCTGCCCACTTTTGGAAAGTGGGTGGGGCTAGGGAGCAGAATTTAATTTGCATTTAAAGGCACATTATGTATGTTTTTGCCACAAGAGGGTGATTATTCACAACAAACAAAGGCTGATGAGGGCTTGACTGATCATGAGAGTTGTAGTCTTCATTACATCCAATGGGACAAAAGAAATCACGTTGATGGATGAACTAAAGTATTCAACACTTATTATCATGGTACTATAGAATAAGCAGAGTAATGCTGAAAGCTGTTGAAGTGAAATAAGTAACTTAGAGTGTATAAATGTAAGTAGTCTAAATGGTTGAACTACTACTACTACTAAATGTAAATGTAGTAACTGTGGCTCGAGCTGTAAAAGCCCCACCTATGTTAAGAAAGTGGGTGGGGTTAGGGAGCAGCTTCTTATTTGTATTTAAAGGCACAGTATGTAATTTTTGCCTCTAGAGGGCGTGTTCACAAAAAACAAAAGCGCATTGATGACACTGTGACTGTGAAATTATGGGAGTTGTAGTCTCCATTACATCCTATGGGACTCCTGCAGAAATCAAGTTTATAGATGAGCTAAAGTATTCAACACTTATTATCATGGTACTGTAGTATGAAACAGAGTAATGCTGAAAGCTGTGGAAGTGAAATGAGTAAAGGCTCGTACACACCGGGACGCTTTTTGCTCGTTTTACATCGACGTTTAACGTCTAATGACTGAATAAAGGGTGCCAATGTGATCATGCACACCAACGTGCAAAACGCCAAGCGTAAATGCATTTTTTTTAAGAAACCTCATGCTCGTTTTTTGGGGGGGGTTTACGCACCACGTCAACCTTCTCCACCAATCAGATTGACACTTTTTTTCACCTGCACAAAGCTGCTGAAGTTACAGTAAACAGCACTTGGAGGCACTCAAGCACAAAACTGTCAATGCGAAAATGCCCAGAGGCGATATGAACGCGAAGCTACTTAATGCACTGGTGAACAATAATCATTTCTCCATCGCTAGAGCTGGAGCTGCTACTTGAACCATCCAAGCTTGATCGAATTGCCAGTAACTTTAACAACACGCCTGTAAACTTTCTGTCTTCTTCTTCTGTGTCACAAGCGGGTGTCAGAAGCTTAAAGTTGTGTAGCGCCATCTAACGTCAAGGAGTGATTTTTGCATACTCTTCTGCTCGACGCCAGTAAAAATCGATTGGGTTTGAATCCAGAAAAACGTCTCGGAAACAACTAACCTTGTTATCGCTGACTGACACTTCAGTTGATAAGATTAGTTTTTCCTGTAACAATGGTAAAACAATGAACTAATTAGATCCCTGTTCAGATATTATCACAGTCCCATATGTGGTTCTAGACTGGAATAAATGTGTGTAAAACATTGACTGGAAGAGGGTCTGGCTCTTACCCAACCCATACCTGTTGACCAACAAAATTACAGAAATATCATTTAAGATAATTCATAAGTTTTACCCGTCAAATGATCATATTGTTAACATTTTTTAAAAGGATATTGATGTAGTGTGCACTTTTTGTTCTGTGAATATTGAAACAGTTACCCATCTGTTTTGGCACTGCCCCTTTGTCCAAAGTTTCTGGTCTGACATTTGTAATTTTATTGCAGAAAAAATGGAGAAAGATTTCAAGTTATTTTGGAATTATGTTCTTTTTGGCCTTTATGGCCTCAACAGAACTAAGACTGTGCCTAATGACACGTTTATTATTAATCTCATTATTCTTTTGACAAAATATTACATTAATAGATGTAAATGTGTGCATTTCAAAACATCTTTTATTGCTTTTAACAATGAGGTCAAGCAATATGTCAACTCGATTAAGCATTCTCTTAATCAAAAGGCAACAAAAACTGTGAATGTTTGTAAACACTTTGATATCTTTTTTGTAAATATGGGGTCTGTTCTTCGTTCGTGGATTACTCAGTTAGCTGGATTTGGTTATTGACGATTTAACATGATCCAGGATCGTTTCGTTCTTCAAAACCCATCAGAGAGTTGTTGTCATAGCAACAGGTCTGGTAGCTCAAACCTGCTAGGGAGCAGGCTTATTTCATATAAACAGGACTAGATCTGGTCAGTTCAAGCTAAGATAATACTGAAAGAATGTTTTGAATTCTGATATTAATCTTACAGTAGTAGTTAAATACACTTGAGAAAATAGTAAATGTAAATGTTTTAACTATATACAAGTAAAAAAATATATAGGCTAATAATAAAACGTATGCAATCTGCACTTAAAATAAAAGTACAAAGATTGCCACCTGGTGGTTTAAAGAGAATTTATTAAACTTTTTAGATACAAATGCGTACAATGGCTTTAGTACAATTTGTGTATGATAATAGACATGCACAATATGCAACGTTTTAAAAAAAGGAATAATACATTTATGGAGTCATGAACATGTTTTGACAGCTAATATGACGGTGATTTGATGCTTCACAAAAGTTGCAGACACCTTTACCAATATCAAAATGCTTTTGTGATGCAAAATTAATTTAAACATCCAGTTATTATTTACATCAATTAAGAAACCGGCTACTATAAAACTACTATGACTACAATAATAAAGAAAATCCGCTCTAGCTGTAAACTAAATAACTTGCTAAATACTCTTGACACATGAAAGTGTAAAGCCTACAGCCCACAACACAGGTGTAAAGTTATCGCTTAACATATTTAACAATCAGTTTACTACGAATTTGATGTTATTTTGCTCACATGGACAATTGAATATTAATGATGTCATTACGCTGCTGTGTCGTCAGCCAATCGTTGCATTGCTGATCATGTTTTCGAGGATCGATAGATCAGTCCTTTACAACACATGCAGCTTTTAAAGATTATATTTCTGAATTTGTATTATTAGTTTTTAAGGAAGCTGTGGAGGCTGGTATGCTTCCCCCATCTATGTGTCAAGGCCTTATTACACTGTTACCAAAACCCAATAAGGATTGCCTGCTTCTTGACAACTGGAGACCTATAACTTTAATTAATAATGATGCTAAATTGTTTGCTCATATTTTCGCCCAAAAAAATCAAGTTATGCTTAGATACAATTATAGATAAAGGTCAATCAGGTTTTATGCAAGGACATCACATTAGCAATAATATCAGATTAATTTTAGATTTAATTGTTTATAAAGAATGTATAACTGATAATAGTTATATTTTATTTATAGATATTTCTAAAGCCTTTGACACTGTAAAACATACATTTTTATTTGATTTATTAGAGGGTTTTGGTCAGTACTTTAAAAAGGCAATACAAACTTTATATTCTGAGTGTAATAGTTCAATTAAACTTCCACGGGGAACAACTCATCGTTTTAATATTTCTCGAGGAATAAAACAAGGAGATCCAGCAGCTCCATTTTTATTTCTTTTAGTTATGCAAGCATTGGTCTTACTTATACATAATGACTCCTTTCAAGGTATTAGTATTAGAGACAGAGAAATTAAATGTTGTCAGCTTGCTGATGATACAGCTGTTTTTTAAAGATATTTCACAAGTTAAAAAAGTTATAGAATGTCTTAAGATATTTTCTGAAGCTTCAGGATTATCATTAAATATTATAAAATGTACCCTATTCCCACTTAAAGACAAAAACATTCCTTTTACTGACTTTGAAGGTATTCCAATTAGAGAAGTAACTTACCTTGGCGTTAATGTTTGTAAAGATCAGTCAAATAGGATATTCTAATTTGCAACCTCCTTTGAAATGAAAAAGAAATTTGACATGTGGCTCATGAGGGATTCATCACTTAAAGGAAGGATTCTTTTGTCAAAAACTGAAGGTCTATCACGATTGGTGTATTCTGCTAAAGTATTGGATGTACCAAAATCAGTTCTTAAAAAATAGATTCAGGGATATTTAATTTCATATGGAAAAACGAACCTCACTATTTAAATAGAAATATTTTATGTAATCCATACAATCAAGGAGGTTTGAATGTCCTTGATTTTGACACTTCCAATACAATTTTTAAGTTAAATTGGATTAAACATTATCTTAAACATAAAAATGAAATTTGGTATATAATCCCAAACCTTATGTTTGAAAAAGTCGGTGGTATAGAGTTTATTTTAAAGTGTGACTTTGAGATTAATAGACTCCTCATTCAGTTATCCTATTTTCATGAGCAGGTTCTTTTATGTTGGATTTTTCTATACAAACACAATTTTTCTCCCCATAAACAAATAATTTGGAATAATAAAACAGTCAGATATAAGAACAAATTTCTTTGCTAAGTGGGTTAAAAAAGATATTTTATTGGTCTCACAATTATTAAACGATAAAGGATATTTACTGACTTACACTGAATTTTTAGAGAAGTTTAGTTTTCCAGTGCCTCCACGAGATTATAGTATTGTAATTGGTGCAGTACCAGCAGGCCTGGCGAGGCTTTTGCTGGGTTACAGTGAACCAAATAAACTAACAGTTAAAAATTAGATTTTATTAGATGGTATTTATATCAAAGATAGAAAATGTAATAATACATTTCTTAGAAGTTTGATTCATTGTCTTGCAACTTTTAGACATAAGTACTTTTGGAATAACCAATTTGAAAATATCAATTGGAGCTTGATCTGGACTTACAACAATAAATATTGTCACTAATAAAGTCAGTGTAATTTACTTTAAAATTATACATAAAATATATCCAACCAACCAGTTTCTTAAGAGGTATAAAATTGATCTTTCTGAATCGTGTGTTTTTTGCGGAATGGATGTTGAGACTGTTATGCATGTGTTTTTTGATTGTATGTATGTTAAATATTTCTGGTTTGATGATGAATGTCTATTTAATATATTGAGTGGTCATAGAATTATTATTAAGAAACGAGATGTCATATTTTACTTAGATAAAAAAGATATTGATAAGAATCTTCTGTTTATGTTAAATCTTTTTAATATTATTAGGCAAGTTTCATATGCTCAAGTGTAAATGGTCAGAGAGGAAACCTAACATCTTTCATTTCAAAGCTGATTTAAAAATTTATTTTGAAACTCTTAAAGGACTTTCAAGTCGCAAATCTACCAGAACTGTGAATATACTTCAAAAGCAAAACTCCTCTTCCCTATGGTAAACTGTTATGTATACCCGCTCTTGTTTTTTATTTGTTTTTTCTTCTTCTTTCTCTTCTCTTTTCTTTTTGTTACTTTGTTTAAAAAAAAATGAAGCATTTATTTTTTTTTTTACTAAAGCTTTGTACTGATTTGTTCCTGTAATGTGGAAAAATGTAAGCATTGCATTCCTCATTTTTGTATGCTATTGTTCTTATTATGCAATAAAAAAAAACAACAACACATGCAGCGATCTCAGATCAGTTCATCCAGACAGTTTATTCTGATTCGCGAACTTGTTTGAAGAACCAAATTAGCCAGAGATCAGTTATCAAGATTTAAAAATCCAGGATCTGCCAAATTATCTTAGATCATTTAAGCGAGGTACAAAAAATGAACCCCAGTACTTCCCCTGGCAAAATGTGATGATGTGAGTCTTTTGTTTATGTTTTGTTTATGTTAAAACACCTGCACTGTTGGAATTTGTACAATTCGTTATTTTTATAATGGAGATTTACATTCTTGTAAAATGTGCAACTGTTGGATAAAATATATAAATAAAACTAAAAACAAACAGTATTTTTCAGATTTCAATAAAGATTACAAGGGCAAACATTTCTTTTTTTCTTAATGACATGTGTGACGGTCTTGCCCGGGCTGTCTTTTTACTGTACTATGGGTAAATAGTTCCTGTACAATGAAGACAGACAGCGTGTGTGTAATAAAGTTACGGGAAGAAGGAGGCGGAGAACCGACGAACTTCAAATAAATATATTTATTAATAAAAGGGGACGGCAGCTCCTCACGGAGACTGCCTTCTAAATCAAAACAAAAGAACGGCAGCTCCTCACGGAGACTGCCGTCAAACTGAAAGCAAAAGTAAAACATGTCCGGGCCCGGTCCTCTCTCTCTGTCCTCTGCCATCGTTCCTCCTCTTATAGTCCAGAGCTCCTTCCGTGGGATTGAAGGCAGGCGCGCGCCACAGGTGCATCTCATCTGTGGCGGGCCTCGTTTCGCTCCCACGGCTCTCGGCCACGCCCCCTCGCCACAGTGTGTAAATAGTTGCTGGTTCATAAAGAAGAAAAAAAAAACAGCAATGCTTCATTAACTCTGCTCTGTTTTATTTAAAACAGTTTTATATATATTTTTTAAATGCCGATTCAATTCTTTTTAACTTTGTGATCGAATAGTGTACATTTTAACAGTCTGAATATGCAAATCATAACACACTTTGAATTAATTATAAATGACAAATCAAAGAATGAGAATACTCAATGTACAGTTACTGAGTCAAGCTGCGGTCACACTGGACTTTTCTCCCCATAGACTTCCATTCATACGCACGCAAATGCGTCAGACCGAAAATGCAGTGTCATGCGTCAAGCTTGGTGAACTCTGACCTGCGAAATCGCATCACTTGACTGTGTGAGAGGAATCGAGGATCAAAACATGACCTCTCTGGACAGAAATTTAAAACATGGACCAATCGCTCGCTTTTTTTAATGTGTAATCATCTTGTTTAATCCCGCCCCTTTTCCCAGCGCCGTACGGCAGAATTTTGTAAACTCAAACTCTAGTGTGACTGCAGCTTAATGACAGAGCAATACAATTAAACTAAAAAAACTCCTTCTGCTGTACCTACTCGCGCACATTACTCGCGGGCCGATCCTGCTCGGATGTGGCAACGTCGGCTCGCTAACGTGCGCTGCGGCCCAGAGCTGGCGCGATTAAATCTTTGTTATTTAAAACCTCACCTTTGTTAACATTATTACAACCATTGTGTTGATAAAACAGCAAGAGCAGACTCCTATGTAAACACGAAGTGTACATTAGCGAGCCTTTGTTATAGTGCAGACACCAGCGGTCAAGTGAGAAGTTCGGTGGGCGTGGTTGATTTGATGTACAAGCGTTTGGTTGGACGTTCGATTCCGCTTTTTTTAATGTGTAATCACCTTGTTTAATCCCGCCCCTTTTCCCAGCGCCGTATGGCAGAATTTCGTAAACTCAAACTCTAGTGTGACTGCAGCTTAATGACAGAGCAATACAATTAAACTAAAAAAAGGGAAACATCCCCACCTGGTGGAGAATTTTAGCAACTCATTGTGAATCAAAAATAATTACAAACATTTAATAACATACATGTACAATGGAGACAGACAGCGTGTGTAAATGGTTGCTAGTTCATGACGAAAATAACCATTTCTATATAAAACACAAGACAGCACACAAATTGATTACAATCAGTCCTCATATAAACACATTAGAACTCACACTCGACGCCAGACACAACTCAACAATGTCCCAACATCTTCATTGAAACATTCAGTCACAATAAAGCAGATATTTTTTTGTTTTAGACGCTTTATAATGGTCATTTTCCAACCGAGAGAAACGTGCACCTTACCCATTCCTTCATTAATTCTGCTGTGGGCGGTCTCTACACCACGCGGCAATTACACCACGCACACTGTAGATGGCGTTGTCCCCCTTTAGGCATTAATTTTACACCCTTCTTTGCTCTGTTACACAACATGCACAGATTATTTTGTTTACCACAAAACTAGCGATGTGAGGTAACGCAATCAATACTGTTGGTTTTGATTTCATGTGTACTTTAAAGGAGGTTCTCTATGATTATAAGCCAAATAACCACTTTTAATCCTATTTAGCACCATTTATTGAGTGTACTGTATTGACATCTCTGATTTCCACAGCTGTTCCTGCGCCGTCAGAGCGGCAAGCTTAACTTCTACAGAAACTGGAGGAATTACTCTGCAGGATTTGGAGACACAAGTGACGAATTCTGGCTCGGTAAGACTCCATTTTTGCCTCGTTTCCACTCACTGGTACAGTACGGTACAGGTCGGTACCAAGTGTGCCACACGCCTGCTTTTGAGTGAAGGTCTCGGCCGTTAGATCGCCCCCTGGGGGCTGGCTGCAATGCAAGTCATAAAGCCTGCCTCCTCCGTGTTAATGAAGGAGACATGAGACCAAATAAAAAAACTAATTACACTTGCAATAAAATGTTCCGAAAGATGGTTCTGGTCAGTAAAAGCTCTGGTTATCAGCTGATATAGGTGCAGATCTTCATTTTAGTAAAGAGTATGTTTTGAGCAGTAGTTTAATGCTGGGCGTGTCATCATGATTGACAGCTGTGATTGACAGTTTCTCAAAGCAGAAGTCGGAGCTTTGGCAGGACACTGAAGTGTTATTATTCCATTTCTGTGTTATTTTACCATGATAAAATGAGTTGTTCAGCAGTAAACTATAGTTTCTGACATACAGGATCTGGCGGAACACTGTTTATTCGGTAAGGTCAGGGCTTTAGTTTGCTGATACATGCCTAACTACACAAATAGCAAAATGCACTCTCGCCTGCCGGAGACTTACCCCTCTGCCCGACTCCTTCTGCTGTACCTACTCGCGCACATTACTCGCGGGCCGATCCTGCTCGGATGTGGCAGCGTCGGCTCACTAACGTGCGCTGCAGCCCAGAGCTGGCGTGATTAAATCTTTGTTATTTAAAACCTCACCTTTGTTAACATTATTACAACCATTGTGTTGATAAAACAGCAAGCGCAGACTCCTATGTAAACACGAAGTGTACATTAGTGAGCCTTTGTTATAGTGCAGACACCAGCGGTCAAGTGAGAAGTTCGGTTGATTTGATGTACAAGCGTTTGGTTGGAAGTTCGATTCCGCAGCTCCTCCTCTGGCTCCATCATGCAGTCCTTCTGCGCATGCCCAGGCTCCAATTTTAGCAGTCGTTTGCGACAGTTTGTGCCCGCCATGAGGCGTTTTTTCCTTCACAGCGTTTAATGGAAAATGGCGCTGTCGCGACGTCTATATTTTATACAGTCATTGGTAGGTACAGGTCACCTTTATCAGGCTTGCGTTTCCACTACCAATGTTACCCTTTTGATGGGTGTGGTGTACGACAGAAAGTTTCAGTCAACGTCATTTTCGCTCAAAGAAATGTCTACAGTAAAGCTGTACGGGTCGCTCACATATCATGTGAGAAGCACTTCTCACAAAATAGATGCTTTATACACATAAATACTGGTGTATAAATGTTTATTACTAACTTTTCTACGAACATAATTTGATTATAACTGCAGATCAACGAGCCTACTGTAACGTCTGAAATCATAATAATAAATAAATAAATGAACATATTTAAACACATACAGACCCTTACAGTCTCCGACATGTTACTAATGGCAGAAAAACTTCACACAGCATACATTTAGTCCTTATTTGGGTTCAAAAACAACACGCAACATATAGCCTGCAGTCAGAGCTAACCTCGCATCTGTATCTTTAATCTTCAGCAGCACATGTAGCCTCTGTTAGAGAGTAATTCTGTCATTCAGAGTTCATAATAGTCCAAAAGGTGATGATAAACATGGCAGTTTGTTCATGATTCAGGTTGCTAAAACCATTTGCTCCTGTGTTTTGTCGGGCTTCTCCTTTGTTTGTCCACGCTTTACTCTTGCGTTTGTCCTTTTCTGCAAGGATCAGATGTTGAAGGCACTTCAATAATCACACACACGTTATTATCGTCAGCTCAAGAAGTTCGTTATATCAAATATAGACGTGACCGCGAGCTCCCTGGAGAAAGCGAAAACCACTCGCGCTTTTAGACGGCCTCGTAAAACAACAACAGGACACAGCAGATTTCGATCTTCTTGGCTTTGTGGCTGTACTTCAAGACAACGACAAGGTTTGTTTGAGTTTGGGTCATCCATGGCTTGTTATTATATGCATATAGTATTACAATGTAAAAGGTGCGTCTCACATCAAAACATGGCGGTTCCTTTGTTTTGATTCTGGCTAGCTCCACAAGCTCGTGACGTCGCTCTGTAACCAATCAGCGTTCAGCTGCACATGTAGCTCCACCTTTTGGGACCCTTTCTTGTGTTTGGTACTCTTTCGAAAGGGTGCCGAAAAAGTGGTACGGTATGCCTTTTGACAGTGAAAACAGCTATAAAAGCGCACCGAACCGTACTGTACCACTTAATGGAAACGAGCCATTTTTTGTTTGTTTAATAATAAAATCAAATATGTGTATTTACTGAGAGAACTGGTGTGTTTTGCTCTTTCAGGACTGTCAAATCTGCACAAAATCACAGCAGCCAAGCAGTATGAGATCCGCGTGGACCTGCGTGACGGACCCGAGACCGTTTTTGCTGTATATGACAGATTTTACATCGGAGATCCTCGTTCCCGCTACAAGATCCAGATCGGTGCATACAGTGGAACAGCAGGTGAATTAGAGGAATACAGATTTAATGTAAAATGTTTGTTTTTGACTGGGAGTTTCCACTCCAAGCCAAATGTCTATGAACTTTCTCTGACTAAAAAGATGAATTTCCATCAACTATGATAAGCTCTGAGCAAACAAAAAAGTCAAATATATCTTTAATCACATGATTTCACTTTGCATTTGTTTAAGACACGGTGCTAAAGACCGAAAGTTAGATTGATTTCATTCATTCATTTTCCTTTAGCTTAGTCCCTTATATATCAAGGGTCGCAACAGTGGAATGAACCGCCAACTATTCCTGCATATGTTTTGCACAACGGATGCCCTTCCAGCTGCAACCCAGTACTGGGAAACACCCATACACTCCCACATTCACACACACTCATACACTACGGCCAATTTAGTTTGATCAATTCACCTATAGCGCATGTGTTTGGACTGTGGGGGAAACTGGAGCACCTTAAGGCAACCCACACCAACACGGGGAGAACATGCAAACTACACACAGAAATGCCAAGTGGCCCAGTTGGGGCTTGAACCAGCGACCTTCTTGCTGTGAGGCGACAGTGCTAACCACTGAGCCACCATTCCGCCCAGTTAGATTGAATTGCCCATTTTAATTCAAATGACTTTTTAAATTAATTCCATCAGCTTATAAGCTTAATACAACATTGATTAATTCATTAACGATTCACTTACAGAAATCTACGACTTTATATTATACAGATTTACAGTGTTTAAATGTTTGTTTTTGACTGTGGGGTTCCCACTTCAAGCCAAATGTCAAATTCCCTCACTATCTCTGACTAAAAGGATGCATATTCATGAACTACAAGCAGCACTGTGCAGACAAAAGAGTGAAATATATATTTAATTGCATGATTTCACGTTGCATCTGTATAGGACACAGTGCTTAAGACTGAAAGTTAGATTGAATTGCCTTATTTAATTCAAAGGCCTGGTTAATTTTTTAATAGGCCTATGGGTGAATTAGTCAAAAACAGAATTCAATAACCTAGTTAATATTTCCAATTAACCTAAAACATTAATTGATTAATACATTAATTATTCATTTACAGAAATCTAAGATTTTATATGCGTGACTTAATACCATAGACTGTAAAAGATATGGACGTAGTATTTGTGTCGTCACCCATATGTTTCTGAAGAGCGCAAATGAAGCTACAAGTGGGCGTGGCCAACCGCTGCCATTTTGTTTGTGCGTCATTGCGTTAACCGGGGGTAACCAAAAAAGGGCAAAGAGGCGGAGCTACAGACGTCTGCTAGCATTTTGCTTAGACTAGCTTTTCTTTGGGAGAAACACTTGATACTCTATTACCTGCGACTCATTTGTGTTTCTGACCACAAGTGCTTGGTTGTATACTATATCAATAAAGTGTTTAGTCTTTTAAAAACACTGTTTTTAATAATACATTGAGCCACTAAGCATTGTTCTTATGATGTTTTTCTACAGGACGAAAACGCAAATTACTTCAAATACTACAGATATATTCTGTGTGTGTAAATGCAAGGCTATTTATGAAATCCAGGCATAAAACTGTATGACAATGGCTCAGATGACTGTTCTAGAGCCTACAGCTAATCAATCTGTCAGATTCTGGAGTGCATAACAGGACTAAAGAAAAATATAAATGATGAATAAATGATCTTAAATAAAACAAATACATTTAGACTGTAGATGTGATATAAAAGTATATATGAGTTTTAATCACCTTGCAAATGGAGGCCACTTGAATGGTTTGTGAGCACAATTAAGTGCACACAGCATGCCATATCATCTGATAATTGTAGGAAATGATTCCAAAAGGCAACTGACTGTGTAAAAGCCACATAAAACAAAACAAAATGCGATGTATATGCTGAGTTGACGTGACGGCGAGCAGCGAGACCTAGCTGTCACTCCAGTGGCTACGCCCTTAATTATACAGACAATATTAGCTATATACATAAATCTGCTCAGCTAGGCAATTGCAGTTTTGCTTACTTCCGTATTAGCTTAACAAGGGAGAACGGGATGTTGCTGCTTGCTAAATACTAGTTGCAGAGGCAATAAGTCAAAACACACCAGTAATTAACTAACAAAATAATTAGCTATATTTTAAATTTTGTGCCACCTAATTTTGGCTATAATTTATGATTTAAACGCATCAAAGAAAAAAAATCTATTTTAATAAACTCATGACTTGGATTTTTGGAAGAAAAAATAATAATTCCCTAAAGTTCAATGTCTGGAATTGAACTTAAACATTTTAAATCCCAATGGAATTAAGTGTTTTGTAAAATGTATTTGCTTTAAATGCACCTATATGTCTCTTGTGAGATATAAAATAAATATATAAAATAAATCTGTGATTTCTCTTGAGCGTGTATGTGAAGATTCAGCTCAAAATACTTCACAGATCATTTTTAAAAACTGCTCTTTTTTTAGGCTTTGCGCCAAATTGTGCTGTTTTGGTGACTGTCGCTTTAAATTCAAATGAGGTTGTGCTCTTTTCAAAAGAGGGCGGAGCTACAAATGCCTACGTGTCAGCATAGCGGCAGACAGTGTTCATTTGTGCATCTAAAACTCCACATTTATAATTCTCTTAGTCGCTGACATTATCTTCAGCAGGTCATAACTCTAACGGCAGATGGCTGCTTCTTACTCAGGGCTGTTTATGCTAATAAGAGACAGATGGTCACTAATGGGTGGGGCTTTCCCCCTCTGCTGACACGTACAACGGGAGAATGTCAATCAAAGTGTTTTTGCAGACTGTTTTATGAAGTGTGATTATAAAAAAGATTGAATTAATACAAGTTATTTAAATTAATTAATCAAATTAATACATTTTTACCTTTTAGGCGACTCTCTGACGTATCACCAGAACAGGCCGTTCTCCACCTTTGACAGTGACAATGACATCGCCATCACCAACTGTGCCCTCTCATACAAAGGCGCCTTCTGGTATAAAAACTGCCATCGAGTCAATCTGATGGGCAAATATGGAGACAGCAGCCACAGCAAGGTAAGAGCACAGAATCTGCATTTATTAAATAGAGAACAATTACATTTGACATTGAAGTTCAGTTTACTGGTTGTTAATTATTTGATGAGCGTTATGGCCCAAAACTGGCTCGTATAATAACATCACGGTTTAAGCCGACCATATGAAAGGACACAGACACTTGAATTAACAAATGGCGTTCCGTCAATAAATCTTTAATCTCATTAAAAGAGACAACAAAAATTGTAATAAATCATGTAGACACAGTGTTTCCTCTAGGATTTTTTCTAGCTGTGGCGGCAGACCTTTTACTCAAATCTACCAACTACCTATGGCGTTATTTCAATGACAAACGTCGTGAGCTCAGTATTACAAGTCGACATCACATTTATGTAATACAAGCATGCGTATCTCTTTGCTTGCGTGCCGATTTCCTCTGTTTGTGCACAACTTCTTTGCATGACCTCAAATATACAATGCTCAAGCACAGATTTTCTTGTTCGCTCTCAAATAAACACTGCCAAAGTGCGATTTAGTGCATTTATGTAACAAGTACGTCTTCAACATTTATTAGATTTGCTAGGAATATTTATGAATGTCTCCAATAGACCTACAGAGCGGTATTAATGTGTCCTGAAGTAAAGTGAAATGGCCATAAACTCCAGCAAGATTAAGTCATTGTGTGCCTAACCACAGACCTTTATATATAAATTATAATTATGGAAGCTGTGTTCATCATAACTGAAAGCTACGTCGTGTTTGCTGGCCTCACGCATCACGCACCTGTCAGTCAGTCAGTCAGCATGTCACCTTAAAGGGTTAAACAAATAACGCACAGCATTGCTACGATTACAGAAAGGTTTGTGCTGTTATATTATAATTCACTTAACTTTTAATATGTCTTGGTGCAATTATAAGCTGCTATTAAAAAAAACAACAACGACTGAATGTTTTGAATAAAAAGCTGTAATGTAGTCGTGGCGGGATGAATTTTGATATGGCGCAGCGCCATAGAAGAATGAATGTAGCGGAAACCATGTGGACAGGTAGGGCAGCTAAACAAAACAGTACCCTGACTATAACTGTTCTTAATGGACAGATCTTACCTGCAGCTCCCGTGAAAGGAATGAAAAACAGTTGAGTCTTCCGGGCCACTGCTTTCCTTTGCTGAACTAAATTAATAACAAAACATGACTGAAAAATAATATCCACTACCTGCTATGAAAAAACAAAGTATCAAAATATACAAACTAGTAAACACGTTAACCTTTTAAAGTCTAGTGCTATTTTGGGATTTCCGCCTGGATTTTGCCTACCCAAATTAAAAAGCTTCCCAAATCCACACGCAGAGGTGTAAATGCAAAAATTTGGTATCATTTTAAAGAAAACCCTTTGAATTTTCATAAAACACTATTGAAAGTGTTTAAAATAACTGTATATGTTGTCTGTATTATAATAAACACCTAACAAAAGAGGTGTTTTTTGTATTTTTTTATAAACTCAAATTTGAAGGTATACCATTTAGGTTCTGTGTGGTCTAGGTTGCTGTAATTAATTTTGGTGGTTCCTGCACATGTGTGTAATCGGAGGAAAAATGTCTCTACCATAATCTATGCAAAAGTTATTGTATTCCAACTAATGAGAGGTGCTATACCATTTTTTTATGTATTTTCCGCCTACCAAATTTTGAAAGCCTTCCATATCCAAATGCATTGCTATAAAGGAAAAATTCCAGTGTAATTGAATAGAAAACCCTTTGAATTTACATAAGAAACTGCTGAAAATAATAAATACTATTTGATATGTTTTCTGTTTTATTATGAAGCACTTCAACATTGGGCGCTTTTTTATTTTTTTTTCTGAAATGCTTTTTTGAAAGGTTGTAGATTATCTGTTTAGAGAATCAGACTACTTCAGACAGTTCTGCTTGAAACCAGCAGAGAGCAGCAAACACTAGGAAAAATAATTTTATCTCTATCATGTGATATGACTAAACTGTTGCATTTCAACTGAATACTGGAAAAATAACTTTTTGATCATATTAAATAGTACATATTTGCTTCTGCTTAGTTTTAGATGATAATAACTATAGGAACATGAGTTTACATTATTTATTTTATCTCCTTTTCATTTTAGGCATCATAACATTATATTAAAATTAGTCAATGACTATAAGATATGAAAATAAACCAATGTTCAATACCCAGCTCGGGTATCCAGTATACTGTGTATTTAAGTGTAAATAACTTTTGTACAGTAAAATAAAAACCGAAGTGATGCATCTGTGCATAAAATATAGCTTCTACACTCTCAAACGGAGCTATTTCCAGGGTGTTGAGCAACCCGCGACCTTTAAAAATGAAAGCGGAAGTCAATGACGTCACAGGACCCGCCACCGGGTCCGCAGAGTTTACCTAAAGGATCAAAATATTAACAAAACATAACACTGTAGAAAGCACCATGTGCATTGATCCTCGCAAGCGCGGAGCACCGTCAGCCAAACAGCCTGAGCGCAAGCCATCGAGAGTGAAGCCTGGTTTATACTCGACGCATCCGCTAGTTCGGTTGAATGTGCGCGGCGAATGTGACATCATCGCAGTGTTAGCGGAAACTCGCTTTTGGTGCATCCAACATGATTTTGGCTGGCGGTGCGCACGGCATTTTTTAGGCGAACAGTGCACGTGGCGCCGCATTTGATTTGAGTTGAATATAAACCACTTTGAAGAGATTTTGTCTGAAATAGTACGACTGTACAGACATCTTTATGATCCGTGATCATAGGGATAACCAGATGATCAATAATTATTTACAAGAAATTGCAACAGCAGAGGGAAAGGAGTCTGACTTTACGGTCAAGTTCTTTTGACCGCCCCCTGTCGTTTTAAAGAACATTACAAAGGCGAAAGCAGCAACTATAAAAGCTTCGTCCGTTTCGCGAGATGCGCGCACAGTCAGCGGAGGTGCGCGAAATCCAGCTTAAACCAGGCTTGAGCCACCACTGCCATCAGCCTTATATACTGGGAATCCCCAGTGACATCACCGGCGTCATCCAATCCGGACAAGCCATTTGAAAACTCCACCTACAACTCAAACAAGCGCACAACCATAGCAAAAGAAATAAACAAATAAAATAAATAAACACAGACATGCTTAACAACAAGAAAAACAAGTTCTCTGCAAAACAGACAAAAAAATATCAGCAACACGTTTGGATAAACAATAAAAAGAACATCTGATTGAGTATTAATTCATCTTTTTTTAACATTAATCAATACAACGTTTCATTGTTAAATAGCGTTAGCTCAGGACTATTGAATTATATATTTCCAATGTATATTCATAAGAATTTATTTTTGTAATAAAAAAACATTCAAATTGTAAGCTGATTTGAATTTCGCAGTCCAAACACATGCGCTGTGGGTGAATTGAATAAATTAAAATGGCCGTAGTGTATGAGTGTGTGTGCGAATGAGTGTGTATGGAGGTTTCCCAGTACTGAGTTGCAGCTGGAAGGGGATACGCTGTGTAAAACGTATGCTGGATAAGTTGGCGGTTCATTCCGCTGTGGTGACACCTGATGAATAAAGGGACTAAGCTGAAGGAAAACAAATTAATGAATGAAATTGCATAAAAATTGAGATTAAATCAACACAAGTTTATGTGTCTATTTATCTAATGTCCTTCATTAATTTTATAAATGAAAAGTGATACCAGATTACCTTCAAAATAAAAGCATATATTTGCAGAGAAATATTGTCTAAATTAAACTAAAATTAATTAGTCAAGGTAATGAATTACAAACTGTATAAAGTATTTAAGTTAAATAACACAAATAAATAAGTAAATATTACTTGAGTATTGATTAATTAAATTATAAACTGTATAATGTATTTAAGTTCAATAACAAAAAATAAATAAATAAATATTCACTCTAATATAATCATAAACTGCATATTGCATTTAAGTTCAATAACACATGAATAAATAAATACATTATTCACTAAATAAATATTCACTAAAATTCAATTATAAACTGTATAAAGTATTTAGGTTCAATAACACATTAATAAGTAATTTAAATTAATTATTCACTCTAATTTCATTATAAAATATATTAAGTATTCAAGTTCAATCAATAAATAAATAAATAAATAAAATTCATTATAATTATAAATCGTATAAAGTATTTAAGTTCATTCATTCATTCATTTTCTTTTTCGGCTTAGTCCCTTTATTATTCAGGGGTCGCCAAAGCGAAATGAACCACCGTCTACAAGTTCAATAACAGTTAATTAATTAATATTCACTCTAATTATAAACTGTATAAAGTATTTCCGTTCAATAACACATAAATAAAGCACAATCGCCTCACAGTAAGAAGGTCGCTGGTTCAAGTCCCAGCTGGGTCAGTTGGCGTTTCTGTGTGGAGTTTGCATGTTCTCCCCGTGTTCGCGTGGGTTTCCTCCGGGTGCTCCGGTTTCCCCCACAAGGCCAAAGACATGCGCTATAGGTGAATTTGGTAAGCTAAATTGTCCGTGGTGTATGTGTGTGAATGAGTGTGTATGGATGTTTCCTAGTGATGGATTGCAGCTGGAAGAGCATCCGCTGTGTAAAAGATATGCTGGATAAGTTGGCGGTTCATTCCGCTGTGACGATCCCAGATTAAAAAAGGGACAAAGCCGAAAAGAAAATGAATGAATGAATGAATAAATAAATAAATAAATAAATAAATAAATAAATAAAATTAATTATTCACTATACTTTAATTATAAACTGTATTAAGTATTCAAGTTTAATAACACATAAATAAATTTATTAATTAATTTTTAAAAATAATTAATTATTCACTATAATTTAATTATAAACTATAAAGTATTTAGGTTCAATAACATAAATAAATAAAAATTCACAATAATGTAATTATTAACTGTATAAAGTATTTAAGGGGCTGTACGGTGGCGCAGTGGGTGACATGATCGCCTCACAGCAAGAAGGTCGGTGGTCTGAGCCCCGGCTGGATCAGTTGGTGTTTCTGTGTGGAGTTTGCATGTTCTCCTCGTGTTCGCGTGGGTTTCCTCCGGGTGCTCCGGTTTCCCCCACAGTCCAAAGACATGCAGTACAGGTGAATTGGGTAAGATAAAGTTGTCCGTAGTGTATGAGTGTGTGTGTGTAGATGTTTCCCAGTGATGGGTTGCAGCTGGAAGGGCATCCGCTACGTAAAACATATGCTGGAGAAGTGGTTCATTTCGCTGTGGCGACCCCAGATTAATAAAGGGACTAAGCCAAAAAGAAAATGAATGAATAAATAAATAAAGTATTTAAGTTCTATAACACATGAATAAATGAATAAATAAATAAATAAATAGTCATGATAATTTAATTATAAACTGCGTAAAGTACTTGTTCAATAACACAAATAAATAAATAAAATATTCACTCTTATTTAATTATAAACTCTATAAAGCATTTAAGTTAAGTAATATAAATAAATAAATAAATAAATAAATAAATAGTCACTATAATTGAATTATAAACTGTATAATGTATTTAGGTTCAATAACACATAAGTAAATAAAATTAATTACTCTATATACTGTTTTAAGTGTTCAAGTTTAATAACACAAATAAATAAATAAATTATTCACTCTAATTCACTCTTATAAACTGTAACAGAAGTTTAATAACACAAATAAATATTTAAATACAAAATTGAGCCATAATGAAGTTCTTAACACCACTTTGAAATGTCACACACTTGAAATGTAACATATTTTTTATTAATTGTGAATATTTTAATTCACAGGGCATCAATTGGTTTCACTGGAAAGGCCACGAACATTCAATTCCCTTTGCGGAGATGAAGATCCGACCAGCAAATTTCAGGAACTTGGAAGGCCGGCGGAAAAGATCCTAAACTTCAGATGTCCCTCTTTCTCTTTTCTCAAAAATCCTTCTAGAGATACAAACTCTGCCTTCCACGTCAATGTTATTGATGCTGTCATCAAACTGGTTTACACCTTAGAAACAGGTTTTTGACATAAAATAATGTGATTTTTGAAAGTGAAACAGGAGATCTTCCTTTTACAAACCTCAGATCTGTGAGAAAACCACTATAAGAACAAGTCTCCACTTTATTTGATGATCTTGTACAGGAAGTGATTTTTGACTCCAGTGATGACATTTCCTCCACTGAATCACTGTCATGCTCAGGTCTGACACAACCAAGATGGTGCACATAAGTGTTCATTATTTTGTTCCCTGCCATTTTTTTTAAACCTAAGAAACTAAGCAAATTATGATGTGATTATTTTCTGAAAAGGTTTTATGACAAGCCAGTTTGTGGAGTGATATATTATTGATCTTTTTTGTTTTGTTTTGTTTGAGAGTCTCCTCGATGTCTATAATCCATCAGTGTCAATTAAACGTTATCTCTTTTCTCCCTGTGAATGTTGAAAATTGATCGTCCACAAAACAGAAAATAAAAAAATATAATTTGTAATGTTTGAATTTGTCAGTTTCCCTATTTATCTATCATTAAGTAAAGTTTTTTGGAGATGAACAGGTGCCAGCTATTATTATACACTCACCGGCCACTTTATTAGGTACATCTTTAATCCTTAATCCTTCATGGCATAGATTCAACAAGGTGCAATATTCCCCAGAGATTTTGGTCCATATTGACATTATAGCATCACACAGTTGCTGCAGATTTGACGGCTGCACATTCATGGTGCGAATCTCCCGTTCCACCACATCCCAAAGGTGCTCTATTGGATTGAGATCTGGTGGCTGTGGAGGCCATTTGAGTACAGTGAACTCATTGTCATGTTCAAGAAACCAGTCTGAGATGATTTGCACTTTATAACATGGCGTATTATCCTGCTTGAAGTAGCCTTTAGAAGATGAGTACACTGTGGTCAGGAAAGGATGGACATGGTCAACAACAATACTCAGGTAGGCTGTAGCCTCGACACAATGTTCAATTGGTACTAATGGGTAGGCCCTAACGGAATCTGCGCACTAAGAATTCCGCAGATTTTTAGCCCATCATTAATTCTGTTTATTTGCTTGAGTAAATGTGTGTAAATTAAATTTATTAAGTTTTTAAATTACACATATTTCACATATTAGGGTTTAGTTATGAGACTCCCAAAATAATTTAGCTGAAATCCGCAGATTTTTACCAAAATTCTCTGCAGAAATTGCAAAAAACGTCCGCAGATTCTGTCGGGCCCTACTAATGGGCCCAAAGTGTGCCAAGATATTTTTCGGACCATTCTCTGTAAACCCTAGAGATGGTTGTGCTTGAAAATCCCAGTAGATCAGCAGTTTCTGAAATACTCAGACCAGCACGTCTGGCACCAACAACCACGCCACATTCAAAGTCACTTAAATCCCCTTTCTTCCCCATTCTAATGCTCTGTTTGAACTTCAGCAGATCGTCTTGACCAGGCCTGTGCAGAGGCTGTTAAAGGGGCATGTGCAGCAGAACTGAGGACGGGGGGGGTGGGGGTGAATGAAGAGCGAGGGGGGTACTTGTGCTCATTTTGGAAGGACACTTTATATCCCTGACTAAAAAGGGCATGTGCACTGCACAGGTTGAGCCCTATGTGTGCACGTGCCTGGTCTTGACCATGTCTACATGCCCAAATGCATTGAGTTTCTGCCATGTAATTGGCTGATTAAAAATATTAAGCAGAAATATTAAAATAGGTTCAATGTTGCTTTCCTGCAGAAATGATAAATCAATCTCAGCTGGGCATTCTCTTTTTTATTTATTTAAGAGTTTTTAACAGAGACAGCCATGGTGGTAAGTGATTTCTCCCCTATTCGAGAGCGAGCTTGTGATCCTAGAGCCACTCCTCCAGTTAATCACTCAACACAGCACTTGTCACACCGCCACACTGCTATTGTACTTTGTTACCAGCTTTAATTTCATTCATTCATTTTCCTATCAGCGTCCCTTTATTAATCAGGGGTCGCCACAGCGGAATGAACCACCAACTTATCCAGCATATGTTTTACGCAGCGGATGCCAATCCAGCTGCAAGCCATCTCTGGGAAACACCCATACACTCCTTTACACACTACAGACAATTTTAGCTTACCCAATTCACCTGTACCACTTTGTCTTTGGACTTGTGGGGGAAACCGAAGCACCCGGAAGAAACCCACGCAAAGGCGGGGAGAACATGTAAACTCCACACAGAAACGCCAACAGCCGGGGCTCGAACCAGCGGCTTTCTTGCTGTGAGGCGACAGCACTTCCTACTGCGCCACCGCGTCGCCCTGACTTTAATTTCTTATTAACAAAAAGTCAGAACTAACAAAAGTCATCTTGTTTTGGTTCATTTTATATTTACCTCAGATTTTTGTTGACCGTGTGATTTAAAGAGATAGCCACTACAGACACAGGATGCTCAACTGTAAGTTTTGATTCATTCAAAGTTAGCTAAAAAGTTAGGTCTTTTATTTTTAATTTATTTTGTGTAGGCAATCATTTTTTATTCAAATATTTTGCAGAAAATTCTAATTAATGACGGCGGTGCTTTAAATGAACAGGCTTTAGTGTGGGAGGAAGGGTGTAGTAGCTAGGCTACATTTGGGCTAAGCCCATGTTTATAATTACCAGCTCTTTCCCTGATCTACTGTACGTTTAAAGGTGAAAATAATTGTGCTAAGAGACACAATGCACTCTTATAACGAGTGTACAACATGTACACTCAACAGCTAGAAAATGCCAAAATACACTGAGAGTTTGCGCGCCAAATTAATTTCCGGATTTGACCACAAGGTGGCGGCCATATAGCGGAATCTTATCGGTGTCAGTTTCAACATAAAACAATTATTTTTCCATTAAAGTACGTTTGTATACGTGACAGACATCAAAATACTTAATTTCATTACTAATAGACAGCTTACTAAGTGTTAAAGACATTCTAGTCTAATCTGTCTGAGAGATTTAACAACCAAAACACTGCTTAAATTATAAATATGAAGTGATGAAGATGATGATGTTGATAAACAACATGATGAAAATAGAGATGAACAACATGATGATGATGATGAAAATGGAGATGAACAACATGATGATGAAGAGGGCGATGACAATGATTATGAACACATGAAGGATGAAGGACATGAAAACGATGATGATGAAGATAGCGATGATAAAGGTGATGATGACTATGAACATGATGAAGATGACTAAAATGATGATTATGAAAAAAGATGATGATAAAGGTGATTATGATGATGATTGTGAAGATGGCGATGAAATTGATTACAAACACAGATGAAGATGATAATAATTTAGGATGATCAAGGTGAAGAACATGATGAAGAAGACATGGATGAAGAACAACAAGTAGATGATGATGAAGATAAAGATGATGATGGAGGGCACATACCAGTGGTGCGCCTGATAGTGAAAACAGAAAACTGAGGCTACAATTCACACAAAGCTGAACAACAGAAGACTGGAGAGGGATTTTGCTCTGCTATGATGATGGTGTGTTCTTGTCTTGTCAAAATTGAGATTTTTTTTAACACCACAACCTAACTTTTATTATTATTATATTTTTGTTATTGCTGACCAAGTCCATCTCTGCATTCAGCAGGAATACACACACAACTCAGGATCACCTCAGACTGCTTTCTTGATCATGAGCAGGTGAGTGTGTGTGTGTGTGTGTGTGTGTGTGTGTGTGTGTGTGTGTGTGTGTACTGTACACTGTAAAAAATATCTGCTAATAGACAGTTTCCATATGTTATGATTTACAAGTATTTTCCGGGAGTGTTTACTATGTACAACTGGCGTCAGACAGTTTAGTTTAGTCTGCATCAAACCTGCAGGAAAATATCAGGCTAAAAGGCTGGTCATTTTACCAGCGATGAGGGACAATAGTGGTAGCAGATTTCAAAGAAAATATAAGCTGGACCACAACAGATCCCATCAATGTAACGCATGCGTAAATCATGCAGCCTAGTTAACAGCAAGCATCACATTTGTGGTGAGATTGTGTCATCTTTCAAATACAGTAGGTCTATAGCAGAGGTTCCCAAACTCTGTCCTGCAAAGTTTAGTTCCAACCACAATCAGAAATACCTGGGCTAGCTAATTAAGTTCTTATAGGCTTTCTATCAACATGCTTGCAGGTGTGTTGAGGCAAGTTGGAGCTAAAATCTGCAGGACACCGGCCCTCCAAGACCGAGTTTGGACACCCCTGGTTTATAGGTCTGCTATGTTTAGTAAAGAAGATATATTATTGGAGTTTATGATCAGTAGAACTATAGAAACATTATTTTATGTAAAAAAACAAAAGCAGAACCGTATCGGATCAGTTCCAAAAAAATGGTATTGGCGCATCCCTGTTTTGTTTTGTTTTACATTGTATGTCTGTTTTATGAACATAATATGCATACGACACTGTGATTGTAAGCATTTTCTAAGGAGATGAGGAGATGAAAATAGTCATGGTCTCATAGTAGATCATTTTGTTCAGTGGTGTGAGGAGTCGAATCTAATACTTAATGCAACAAAAACTAAGGATATGATTATTGATTTTAGAAGGAATCATACAGCAGCTGAGGTGACTAACATTAGGGGTCAAAAAATAGAATGTGTGAACTACAAATATTTGGGTACCATTATAGACCGATCTTTAAACTTTGAGGCAAACTGTGATGCTGTGTGCAAGAAGGGGCATCAGAGCCTATATTGTCTTAGGAAGCTATCACATTTTCACATTGGCCCTAATATGTTTACTCTTTTTTTATAATTTTTTTTATTGAGTCTATTTTATCCTTCGCTCTGGTGGCATGGTTTGGAGGTCTGTCTCTCAAAAACAGGAATAGACTGAGCCAGGTTGTTAGGTGGTCTAGCAGGTTGATTGGTGAATCACAGCTAAATATTGAATCCCTGTATAGTAGGCAGCTTTTACGGATTGCGCAGAACATTAGCTGTAGCTCTCATCCTCTGTCTGAGGAGTTTATCCTGCTCCCTTCGGGTCGAAGGTTTCAGATGCTTTTTAGTAGGACTAAACGGTTCAGGAATAGCTTTGTCCCATCATCTATTGTCGCTCTGAATAAATTTTAATCTTTTATAAAGTACTTTGTATGTGTATATGTGGGTAATGGGTATGTATATGTATGATTTAATTGTTTTTAATCAAATGCCAAACTTTGCTGCAAAAAGAATCTACCTACGGGTACTAATAAAGTGATGAAGCACTCATAAAATATCAACAGTAGCCATGATCAAGGTTTGTGAAATGTAATTTTTATGTTATATGACAATTTTCGCATCTTACATTAAAAACATAGTAGGATTAAAAAAATAAATAAACAGAGAAAAAAATATTTTAAACAGCAAAAAATATAGTGAGCTGTCAAAAATCAAGATGAAGTGAAAGTGTGGCGGCTATTATTGAGGCTCAGTTTTTGGTTCATACATTTACACTGCAAAAAAATACAACTTTTCCAGTACAAAAATCTTCAAATTATATCAAATACAGTATCTTAGGCCGTACTCACACTATGTACAATTGCCTTGAACCGAGACAAAGCACGCTTGTCCACCCTCCCATCTCCCCCGACGTCCCGCACTCACATTACATTCGGGCCTGGGTGCGCTTATGCATCGATGATGCGCTGTTCAGTAAGCGCTCTCGCTCAGCACAGTACAGATTTCTTTAGTTATATCGTTTAAGTCGTTTGATATGCGGTGACACCTGTCTAATATTTCGCTGAACAGATCAGCCACTTTTGACGCTCATAAACAATCATAAAGTCCTCGTGCTGCAGGAATTAGGCAGTTTGCTGAAGGAGCAGCTGTCGTGTAGTGAGGGATTTGCGTCTTTAATAATCTACGTCAGTTTGCGTTCATTGAACAGTACAAATAATTAATTAATTCATATGAAACAGTCCCTTAAAAGTCACGTCTCGGTTTTTCGGGCTCAGGCACGCTTGCACTCACACTGTAAGCGTACCGCGCCTGAGCCCAAGTGAACCGCGCTCAGGCCCACCTCTTCCAACCGGGCCAGGGCCGCCCAAGTGTACCGTTGAGCCCGATTCAGAGCACTCACACTTCTCAAACAATCCAGGAAAGGGGCCTGGGCACGGTTCGGATAGCATAGTGTGAGTAAGCCCTTACATCAAGACACATTTACTTGAGAGAGGGGAAAGAAATAACGTTTTCTAATAAATGCATCAAAATGAATTGACTTTATGCTTTAACCAACAAACGATAGTCCAAAAAATTAAGTTTTCATTTATTTCATTTATTCATTTTGCTTCGGCTTATTTATCAGGGGCATTCCAACTATTCCAGCAAATATTTTACACAGCGGATGCCCTTCCAGCCACAACCCAGTACTGGGAAACACCCATACACACTCATTCACATACATTTACAGTATACACACAGCCTATTTAGTTAACCCAATTCACCTATAGCGCATGTGTTTGGACTGTGGGGGAAACCGGAGCACCTGGAGGAAACACACACCAACATAAGGGAGAATGAGCAAACTCCACACAGAAATGCCAATTGCCCCAGCTGAGACTCAAACCAGCGACCTTCTTGCTGTGAGGTGACAGTGCTAACCACCGAGCCACTATGCCACCCTGTTATTTTATTTTTACTTGTTTATTTTTCTGACCATCCTTTGTGAAGTTTTACAAACTAGTTTCGAGAGGAGCATGTGATATGATTGATCGCGGCTGGCCTCTCATCTGTAATCAGCAATAATCCAATCAGATTGATCCAAGCCTACTATAAATTGACTGATTTCGCTCTAGTGCCTCATCTTCTCTTTTTCTTCCTTTTACCAGGGGGAGTTCTCGAGACCTACTTGATCTCGGACCCACTTATATGCTCATTGACCAGGCGGGAGCCCTGGGCTCAATCATCTCCAAGCTCAGGGTTCTCTCCTGGGACAGCATGCCAAACACCTGCTAATAACGTAAAGCAATATCTAAGTGGGAACTCTTCATTATAAAGTCATTTAATTTTGATGCTCTTATTTCAAACAATGTTTTTTTTTTTCAAAATAAATGCATCTTAATTTAAGGATACTTCCATTTTTGCCCTGAAAAGTAAAGAAACA
>CAIGQZ010000427.1:36083208-36100459 GCA_903798205.1 Danio tinwini
TGTACATGTGTGATGACAATAAAGTTGAATCTAATCTAATCTAATTTTTTTTGCACAGGGCTATCTAAAGAGTTAATCGTGCCACTTGATGATCAACAGTAAAAATTAAACATTTTACCTCTTCACAACAGGGAAAACCAGCGACAATCAAGAATGCATGATTATATGCTGTCATGGGTTTGCAATAAAAAAAATGTTATCATAATGGAAGTCAATGGGGAAAAAACAGCTACAAACACAATGAAAGTGTAGTACATTTAAGCAATACACAAGGGTTAAATAATTTAAATATTTATACTATCACTTCAGATCAATTTAACACCTTTTTGCTATCAACTTCTTTAAAAACAAACTTTTGAACTGTAGATCTGCTGCTTGATTATTACCATGATTAATGTTTATTTATTTATTTATTTAAAATGAATGAATGAAAGATATTACATAGTGATACCTTGGATTTGCATTTAATAATTTGATATCCTTAAATAAGAAAGCTACATGCACGTTTTTATGTTCATTCCACTGAAAACAGAGTTAAATATTTTGCATTCTGTGCAGTCTGACACAGAAATGGCTCTTGACGCAGAGTTTCTGGATGTCTATAAGAACTGTAACGGCGTGATCATGATGTTCGACATCACCAAACAATGGTAAGAAATCTCACATTCCTTCTGTTTTTTGCCTTACATTTCACATTCACTCACTACGTTCTATTTTTCTTTTTATTTGACACAAAAAGGTAATACACTTAATTCTTCAAGCATATACAGAATAAAGTTTAAAAACAAAACTTATTTCTATTGTGGTCCTTGATGTGAAGTACAGATTATACTACTCTCTGTATCAGGTACACTGTAACACTACATTATGAAAATAAACACAAACACAATCACAAAGAAAATTTAAACACACTGTACAATTTATCAACATACTATTGTGCTTAAGAGCCAGCTTTTAGATTTGAAACTAAAACTAACCACATTTGTAATACCTTCAATCTCCACAGGCAGTTTATTCCATAGCAATGCCCCAGAATATTTAAAAGACAGATGACTAGGCCCACACGGAATCTGCACGCACAGAATTCCGCAGATTTTTAGCCCATCATTAATTCTGTTTATTTACTCGAGTAAATGTGTGTAAATCTAAATTAATTCAGTTTTTAAATTAATTACAGTAATATTATTGACTAATGTGAAAATGTTCATCTGATTTATGTACAATGCAGTTTGTAAAGTCATTTTTTCTGTCTTTTAGTAGATATATTATATGAGAGACTTGCTTTGTTTACCAAATAAAGTAGATCTAATTGGATTTGCATTTTAAACCATAAATAAAAGTTAAAAAGACATTATTTTTTATTTCACATAATAAGGTTGTAGTTATAATACTCCCAAAATAATTCTGCAGAATTCCGCAGATTTTTACTTAAATTCTCAGCAGAAATAGCAAAAAACGTCCGCAGATTCCATCTGGCCCTACCGATGACTATAAGCAATCATGTTAAAAAAACATAATGTAAAATCCATAAGACTTTGCCTAGATTTATAACAATGTTGCTTGTTTACCCTTGATAAAAGTGCATTTAAATAGAAATGGTGCTTTATTATTAATAATGTTATAGTGCATCCGGAAAGTATTCATAGCTCTTCAGTTTTTCCACGTTTTTTTATGTTACAGCCTTATTCCAAAACAGTACATTCTGTTTCCACTGATCATTCTTGAGATGTTTCAGCAGCTTAATTGGAGTTCACCTGTGGTAAATTCAGTTGATTGGACATGATTTGAAAAGGCATACACCTGTCTATATAAGGTCCCAGGGTTGACAGTGCATGTCAAAGCACAAACCAAGCATGAAGACAAAGGAATTGTCTGTAGACCTCTGAGACAGGATTGTCTCGAGGCACAAAGCTGGGGAAGGTTACAGAAAAATTTCTGCTGCTCTGAAAGTTCCAATGAGCACAGTGGCCTCCATCATCCATAAGAGGAAGATGTTTGGTATCACCAGGACTAAAATTGAACTCTTTGGAGTGAATGCCAGGCGTTACGTTTGGAGAAAACCAGGCACCCCTCATCAGACTAATACTATCCCTACAGTGAAGCATGGTGGTGGCAGCATCATGCTGTGGGGATGTTTTTCAGCAGCAGGAACTGGAAGACTAGTCAGGATAGAGGGAAAGATGAATGCAGCAATGTACAGAGACATCCTGAATGAAAACCTGCTTCAAAGTGCTCTTGACCTCAGATTGGGGCGACGGTTCATCTTCCAGTAGGACAATGACCCAAAGCACACCGCCAAAATATCAATGGAGTGGCTTCACAACAACTCGGTGAACGTTCTTGTGTGGTGGCCCAGCCAGAGTTCAGACCGAAATCCTATTGAACATCTCTGGAGAGATCTGAAAATGGCTGCACACCGTCGCTTCCCATCCAACCTGATAGAGCTTGAGAGGTACTGCAAAGAGGAATGGGCAAAAATTCCCAAAGACATGTGCCAAGCTTGTGGCATCATATTCAAAAAGACCTGAGGCTGTAATTGCTGCCAAAGGTCCATCAACAAAGTACTGAGCAAAGGCTGTGAATACTGATGTACATGTGAATTTTCAGCTTTTTATATTTAATAAATTTGCAACAATTTTAAAAACTCTTTTTTCACATTGTCATTATGGGAAATTGTGTGTAGAATTTTGAGGAAATACATTAATTTAATCCATTTTGGAATAAGGCTGTAACATAAAAAATTTGGAAAAAGTGAAGCGCTGTGAGTATTTTCTGGATGCACTGTATATACAGTAGCGTTTTAGTTTTAATGTGTTCATCAAGGCCCATGAAATAGGAAATCTCAATGTGTGAAATGGTCAACCTCTAGAACTAACCTTATCAATTTATATTGTGATTTTTGTAATTCGCTCATCCATCCGTCCACAAATCAGACATCCAGGAGATGCATGCATATTCAAAATGACAGCAAACTAAGCATGATGCGAGTAACTTTAAATTCTTCATTCTCCATCACCATCTCCTGTTATCATCATTCCTCCATCCGCCAGCCCTGTGTTTTGGTCTGACAGTTACCGTTGGTCAGGATCAGGTGCCAGAACTGGGCGTTGGGTTGCGTCTGTTTCTCTGTAGGGTCGAGGAACAAAGAAAGCAATGAAACCAATACCTGCAACCCAGATTCTCTTAAGGGTTCTGACTGTTTAACTCATTGGATTTACTTTACTTTCTGACCCAAGCACACTATCACAGGTGACTCTTTGCAATTCTGACCTCAGCTTTATTAATCTTTTTGCTATATAAACTGCTTTTGTGCTCCTTGGTGATCTGCAAGCACATTTTAAGATAATTTAATTAGTTTAGCATTTTTTATACATGTTTATTACTGTTTTTTTATTTTTTTTATTCATCTGTCCATTTTCACCCCTTTATCTTGGTTTGGTTTGGATTATACATAAATATAACATAATGGTCATGCTTTATTTTAAGGTACAATTGTCACTGTTAACAAACCAGATTTTAGCTCAATAATTTGATTTGCTGCCTATTAATAGTTATTAAGGTAGTAGTTGGGTTTAGGTGTTATGTATGTCACAGCCGAATCACTCTGCAGCTCAAAACTAGTTACTCGCTGAAGCTAAGCTGGGCTGAGCCTGGTCAGTACCTGGATTGGAGACCACATGGGAAAACTAGGTTGCTGTTGGAAGTGATGTTAGTGAGGCCAGCAGGAGTCCTATTGCCTCAGTATACTGAAGGGGACACTGTACTGTCAGTGGGCTCTGTATTTCGGATGAGACGTTAAACTGAGGTCCTGACTCTCTGTGGTCATTTTAAAATATCCCATGGCACTTGTAAAAAGTAGGGGTGTAACCCCGGTGTCCTGGCCAAATTCCTTTTATCTGCCCTTATCGATCATGGCCTCCCAATTATCCCCATCCACTGAATTGGCTCTAACACTGTCTCTGCAAACCACCTTAGCTAGTGTGTGGTGAGCACACTGGCTCCATTGTCCTGTGGCTGCCATCACATCCAAGTAGATGCTGCACACTAGTGGTGGTGTGGAGAGGCCCCGCCCTGCCCCACCCCAATCCCACCCCTTCCTGATTGTGAAGGGCTTTGGGTGTATGGCCATACACGACAATTGTGCTATATAAATAAATACACATTACATATAGGATTAGGCATGAAGAATAAGATCATACTTTATAAGTGTCAATAAACAGTCAATATTTGTATAATAAGCAGTTAATAAGCCAGTAGTTTATAGTGGTAATTATTACGGAGCTGAAGTGTTACCGCACACACATATAATAAAATAAATTTATAAATTTAAGTTTTAGGCTCTAGTCAGGCAGATTAAGACCAGCACAAATAAAGATGTATTTTGCAGCTTTGCTTTTTCACTTGCTAATAATATACTGGCTTTTCACTATGTGTCTTGCCAACATATATGTGGGAGGAATGAAGTCTGGGAATGGTGGCCAGTGCTGCAAATAAGATTTGATGAATCACTTCACAAATAAACTACACTTAATATTAAACAGTTCTTATTATAAGTCTCAAAATAACCTCATGCACCATTTATGTCATGATATAAATGCTTATATTTGAGTGGAAATTAAAACAATGGTTTGTGTGTCTCTTTAAATGGTAATGAGCTGCTGCTCCCAGCCTTAACTTCTAGAAGAGGGCGGAGACTTTACAGCTTGTGCCTCAGTTACTCAGTCAAGAACATACAAAATGGGTTTTTTTAAACTGTGAATATTAAGACATCTTTGTTCCCCAAAATAAAAATTACCTAAATTTGCTTTATTCATTTAGCACACTTAAAACGGCCACAAGACTGCATCATAAAAAACAGCATCATAAAAACTAGAGA
The DNA here is from genome assembly GCA_903798205.1 of Danio tinwini. Classification (NCBI taxonomy): domain Eukaryota; kingdom Metazoa; phylum Chordata; class Actinopteri; order Cypriniformes; family Danionidae; genus Danio; species Danio tinwini. Next base: position 36,088,085 of record CAIGQZ010000427.1, read on the forward strand.
TACAAAAAGAGAGATAAAAATGGAAACCCAAATAAGACATGAAAACAGGCTAAATAAAATTCATAATAGGACAATGCAAACAAGTAGGTTTTTAAAAATAGACAGGCTAGGTATTTGAGGTCATTCAAAAACAGTGTTATAAAGAGAATAACTCCAGCTGGAGGAACTTTGCAGATCTTTTTCACACTAAAACAGTATTGTTTCATACTCAAACAGTATCAGGGTAAGATACAATGGACTAACAAACCAGGCTATATCACAGTGTATTGTGGTTATGTAATAGGCATATCTATGGCTATAAGAAGAGAGAATGATGAGTAGGGCGAAATAATTTCTACCTGTAAAAGTTTGTGTCCTGTCGAATATGAAAGTGAAAGAATGCTGTCTAACTGTGGTAAAAACAAATATAATAGTTCCATTAACTTTTTGGTTAACACAACTTCTGATATATACGTTACAACCCTTGACAACTGAAATGAGGCTATGTTTGAGAAAGTCTTACTTCTGAATTTGCATATTTGGTGACTATGTTTGTGGGTGTCAACGTTCAAAATTAAAGTGTGCCTTTCGCTTATTTCTCATATATTAATAAGATTGATTAAAATTTTGCTAGGGTTGCATGGTGGCGCAGTGGGTAGCTTGTTCGCCTCACAGCAAGAAGGTCGCTGGTTCGAGCCTCAGCTGGGTCAGTTGGCATTTCTGTGTGGAGTTCGCTTGTTCTCGCCGTGTTGGCGTGGGTTTCCTCCGGGTGCTCCGGTTTCCCCCACAAGTCCAAAAACTTGTGGTATTGGTGAATTGGGTGAATTGGGTAGGCTAAATTAGCCATAGTGTATATGTGTGAATGAGTGTTTATGGATGTTTCCCAGTGATGGGTTACAGCTGGGAAGGGCATCCGCTGTGGTTCATTCCGCTGTGGCGACCCCAGATTAAAAAAGGGACTAAGCTGAAAAGAAAATGAATGAATGAATGAAAATTGTGCTGTAAATACAAATAAGGACGTTTGACAGCTGAGCTGAATCCCCTAAAATAAACCAAACTGACAAATTTTGTTAGAGTTTACTCGCACGTGACTAGTTTTAATAATTTTGCTTCGTTTAGAAACTTTTCCACATGAAAGTGAACCGCACCAAGAACAAAAGCAACATTGTAACAATTTTAATCCCTGTCTTTTAAAACAAAACAATCGATCTACAAGTGGGAAAGCACCTTAAAACTCACATTTGTGAAATACACAGTTCATTCACAGACTCCTTTTTTCGCAGGACATTCAATTACATCCTTCGGGAGCTGCCAAAAGTGCCAACGCACATCCCGGTGTGTGTTCTGGGTAACCAACGGGACATGGGCGAGCACAGGGTCATCCTACCTGACGACATCAGAGACTTCATCAACAGTCTGAACAGGTGGGCAGTTCAAGATTAACTCTCAACACCGGGGGCCTACAGAGTCTCTTAGTACAACTTATGCAGAGTTCAGACAGCACGATTTTTAAAATAGTCACATCACAAATGTTTTTACACTGCATCACTATCTGGGAAAGTATTCGGTCGCTGCTGTGTTCACACTGCCCGATGGATCGGTGACGGGGTTTCACAGTGCAGGAATATACAATAGGTGAATAGCTGACAACTTTATCATGGTCTGCAAACTACGTTTCACAACCAAACACACGTGTGAAGGGACATGGAAACATTGCGTGGTCACATAGTATAGCTTTTGTTATTAACTACATATTAAGAAAGAAGCCTTTAGTGGGGTAGAAAATGTACTTATGTTGCTCACCTGGGTTTTGAAGGGAATTAGCAATTGGCCTTAGCAATTAGCAATTGTCTTAACCCGGTTGTGGCAGGCACGTGCACACAGGGCTCAACCTGTGCAGTGCACATGCCCTTTTTAGTCAGGGATATAAAGTGCCCTTCCAAAATGAGCATAAGTGCCCCCTCCTTCAGTTTGTGGTCGCCGTCTTCCAGCCCCCCCTTCCCCTTTTCAGTTCGTGGTCACAGTCTCCCTGCCCCGCTCTTCAGTTTGCGATCGGCATCACATACCACCACCACACCATGCCGGCCACTCTTCAGTTTGCGTTCGCCATCCATCGCCAACCCCCCCACCCTGCTCTTCAGTTCGTGATCGAACATCTGCACATGCCCCTTTGAAAGCCCCTGGTTTGTGGTATTGCTCAGATGTGTCATGTCAATCAGGCACAGGTGCTCCTGGCAAATTTCCACTAGTTTTTATTTCCTTTCTTGGGTCCAGATCAAGCGGCAACCTCCCGCTGTCCCTCCGGAAGCCAATACGGAACTGCAATTCATCGAAATTCCGCTAGTGCTGACTCCATATGGAGCAAATTTCTATTGACCCCTTGGTTAAAATGGCCAACTTTACAGCATAAAAAAGGTGTTTACAGCCTGGTACAGAGAATGATTTTGGATCATATAGCTATATTCTTCTTCATGACAACTGTGTGAGGGGGGTGAATTTTTGAGTGACTTGAGTGACTTGAGTGACAGCTAGCTCTCGCCGGTCGCCGTCACTTCACCTCAGCTGATTCCGGCTGATTAGCCGCTGATCTCGGCATATTCATCTATTTTTGTTTTGTTTTAAGTGGCTTTACACAGTCAGTTGCTTTTGGAATTATTTCCTACAATTATCAGATGATATGGCATGCTGTGTGCACTTAGGGTGTACTCACACTATGTACAGTTGCCTTGAACTTGGCTGAAGCACGCTTGTCCCCCCTCCCGTCTCCCCCGACGGCCCGCTCTCACATTACATTCGGGCCTGGGCACGCTTACGTCATCTGATGCGCTGTTTAGTAAGCGCTCTCGCTCAGCAAAGTGGAGATTTCTTAATAAAGTATTAGGCTCTCTCTGGAAAGCCAGTCTAAGCTAAATGCCAGGATGCATCTGTAGCTACGCTCACGCTTTGCCTCTTTGCCCTTGTATGGTATGCCCTGGTTGGTGCGATGACACTGTAACAAAATGGCGACGGTTGGCCACGCCTACTGGTAGCTTCTTTTAAGTTCTTCATAAACCTATGGGTGACGTCACGGATACTACGCCCATGACTTTTACAATCTATGGTCCGGATAGACGGAAAAGAAGCTCTTTAAACTTCTCTTCCAACCTTACGCTGGCCTGCAGATACCCATACTAATGGATGCTGCTCTCTCATTGGCTGTAGGTAATCGTCGTTGATATTTTCAGTCAGAAAACATTTCACAAGGCATGATTTTGAATCCAGATATTTAGCATGCCAGATATCTGACGGGTGTCAGCGACTCATCTGCGATTCTCTCAGATTGCATCTTTGATTATTCACACTGTGTGATTGTCACTCACGTGAACGTGCACCATTTTGCCTGTGACTTGTGGCATTTGTTGCAGATTGCTCAAAACCTGTCGGCAAGTCAAAATCAGGGCTAAAATCATAGTCTGAACTCATTTAAAATGATTAAATAAGGTATTTTACACACATTCTGAGTGAAACAAATCAGTAATATATGCTAATAATCAGGCATTAGGGGTATTAAAAGTTTCATTATATACTGGCAAGATCTGCATTTAATAATGTTAATGACAAAAGGTTTTTTTCATCTTACTTAAAAAGTGAATGTCTTCAAATATACTAAGCAAAGCTGTTATGAATAATGCCACTTATTAACCAACTTTTCCCTAAACGTTTTTGATTTCAGACCTCCAGGCTCCTCCTACATCCACTATGCAGAGTCCTCTATGAAAAACGGCTTTGGTCTCAAATACCTGCATCGCTTCTTCAACATCCCATTCCTGCAGCTACAGGTCAGAGGAAACTCCTAAGATAAAAACAACTGTTTGGTCTCAGCTCAATGTTTAGGTTAATCAGCATTTGATGTAAAGTCATCACATGGCTTACCGTCTGAAGAGAACTACTGTGTCATAATTTAGTTCCATTCTTAACCAAATAATAAATATTAAATTATAGTTTAGTAAAAAGGGTTTTCTAAAGGTGCCTGAATTGTGATGTTGTGTAAACATGGATGCATATTAATGCATGTTTAGGGCTAAAAGCTAAAAATATGTATTTGAACTATTATTAACACTTTTATTTTAACTATAGGTGGGCATAGATAATTTGTTTAAAATCTAGATTAATCTCACTGTAATCTTGGAATTATTCTAGATTAGTCTAGATTAAAATGGATTATTTAAATTCTGCCAAAGGCATTCAGAATATATGTGCTACCCAAATAATCACTAAAAGTAAGTCTTTGAGAATGGGTTTTTTCAAGCCAGGTGGCACATTAGACCAGGGGCTCATCTCCTGTTTCCAAAATGAATCACAAACTGCTCGAGAAACTGTTCTATATGATAATTGGTGATGAAAATGAATGATGTTCAATAAGATATACTTGTTTAATAACTGTTTATTCACTTAAACATGAAGGTTGAACTGTAGGCCTACATAAGCTCCAAACAGCGATTTTTGATTACCTTCATAACTGAACTAAACAGAAATGGAATTAAGACATGTGGAGTATGCAGATATTAGTGGCATTTTTGAAGTAAACACCGCAATTAAACTATTACCATCATGTAGGACTTTTCACTGTATTTTCCGACAAGATCCACACACACGGCTGTCAGTAAAGGACTGCGCACACACACACACACCACAAAATGCTGAAGTTTTTTCTTTCCATTCAGCATGCGTTATTAAATTCCATAGCACTCTCACCAGTCCTTACTCCTTATTTGCGCTTAATACCCCAGTTTGTCACGGGGGCATGAATGAAATGTTCATGAGTGAAAGTAAAACTGCCAAACTGCAGTTAGTCACCCAAAATTACAGGAAACTCCTACATGAAAGCACTTTACGTAAACATCTTAATTATATTATGTCTATTAAGGCAAATAACTAGACTACAGATGTCCATGTAAGCGTAGTCAGTAGTGTCTTGGAAGTAAGTGAAAGATCCAGAAGGGCATCCTGCTGATTTGATTCGTGTTAACTGAAGTATTAACTCTATTGTTTTTAGAAAGGGAAAACATGCAAAATATGTAATTGTTCAAAACATTCATTTCATTAAAGTAAAATTTCATGATTGCTGATTTCCTGATTTGGAAGAAACATGAAAATTAATATTATTTTTTAGTGATTAAGTTTTATTGATTCTTATCAAAATACAGAAATGAATACAGTATCTCTGTGCAGAATAATATTTTTATCCCTTTAATCAACCCAACCAAACTAGTCCCCAACCTAGGCCTTGAGGTCACAACTTGGCTATCATTAAATATTAATATGCATTTTTCAATCGATTAATTGACTTTTATTATTTATTAATTAATAAATGTAGAAAGTTTGTACACTTTCTTTAAAAATACTAGACATTGATATCAGTAGGTTGTTTATTTCTGTTAATTGATCATTATTTATACAATATTATTGTCACTAACACTAAAACTTAAATGCTGAAATATAAATATTATGTACGCTATAAAAGTATACTATATTACAGTATTACACTAATAACATTACACTATTACAGTATAGTATGGTTTTATTTTAGTGATGTGCCTTGTTTTATTAGTTTTGGGGTTTTCAGTATTTTTATTCAGCATTTATTTATTTATTTATTACATTTTTAGCAATATTAGTACTTAAGCTTAAAATTATTGTAAGTTAGTTTTCAATTCATTTCTTTTTAGGTTTAGGTTTCTCATCTTAATATGTTTATTGTATTATTTACAGGTTTTTATTTTAATTCATTTTTAAAATAAATATATTTTAATTTTATAACTACAGTATAACACCACTGATATTAGTCAGCAATGTGTTTATAAATGTGATTGAAATGAACTTAACAGAAGCAATAGGAGCCCATCTCTAGTGCACTCAGTAGGCAGCTGTGGACCACTAGGAGCAGATTTGAGCTCAACAGATTTAGTCATTAGTGTTAAAGTTGTCCCTCGTATCCTTGTTATGTGTCTCTTGAGACTGAATGGCATTAATTAATAAAGCCTGGATCAATGGTCGCTGCTCTGTCTTATGTGTCAGCATCTCTTCCTGAGGCCACGCCACAGTTAGTAGGTCATTGGAGCGGTTTCAGTGTATTGATGGGTGCTGTTAGAGAAATTAACTTCTGCATTTTAATTAACCAGCTCAGCTTATAGATGACATAAAACCCAAGAGAAGATGAATGTTGTTTCATGGGGTTATGTTTAGGGGTGTGTGATATATATTAATATATATATATATATATTAATATATATCATCACAGTTATTAATTTCTACACCTTCCCCAACCATAAACCTTACCCTCACAGTGTTTCATTTCTACACCTTCCCTTTAGGATATGCGTTTTCACATTCTGATTCCAATGCCTCATTGTTAAACTGTTAAAATGACTATAATTAAATGAAATATTCTTAAGAATAAAATATTCTGTGTTCTTTAAAAGAGTGTACTTGCACTGTGATGATATTATATTGTCATTCTGGCATTATATAATGAGTGGCATGAAATGGTCTTAAAATGACAATAATATCGTTTATCGCAGTATATTTTGGTGCAATATATCGTACGACAAAAAATAGATATCGTGACAGGCCTCATGATTTGTTAAAAAAATTTGGATTTGTTTTAATGTGATCTATGCGATTTATAGGGCTATTATACACTAACACTGTGCAATAAGATAATATTAATGTTAATAGTTAACATTATCCAATAGTTAATGTTAATTATTACGTTAAATAAACTCACAATGAAAACTGCAAAAGCTTTAATTAATCTTATGTGATGTTGAATTCTTTGTTAACGTGGTAACACTTTAGTTTAGGCCACAATTTATTCATTATTATTATCAAACCATTAACTACCACTACTAGCTTAATAAATTACTAAATAGCTGCTTACTGATAATTAGTATGGTTGACGTTGGGTTTAGGTTTTCTGTAGGATTAGGGATCATACTTTATAACTTGAACAGATAGTATCTTAATAATAGCCAGTATAATAGCTTGACGTATAGCATGCATAATAGCATGACCTAAACTGTGTTACTAAAAAGTGTTACCGTTAATGCTTAATAATGCATTAACAACATAATCAGATTACAAGTCATAATCATTTTTTTATTTAGAAAATTCAGTTTTCTTTTTAACTAATATTAGCATATTAGCTGTAATAAATCTGATTTTTTCCTCACTCATTAACTAGCATTGTAATGTACTTTATAATTCTTTTGCAATTTAATTGTAAGTTTACTCAGAACATGCAATAACTACTTTTTACCCATTAAAGTAGCTTTTTTAAGCCACAAATCACTGTATTAACAGACAATTAACTAACACTACTAGCTTTATAAACTACTAATTAGCTGTTTATTACTAGTCAGTTAAAAGTTGGGTTTAGGTTTTGGATAAGATTGCAGAATAAGATTATACTTTAGAACTACTAATGAACAGTTAACATCTTAATAATAGCAAGTAGTTAATAGCATGAATTATAGCATGAATAATAACATGACCTAAACTGTGTTACAAAAAGTGTTACTGTTATTGCTCAATAATGCATTAAAATCATAATCATGTTTTATTAAATGATGTTGATAACTAATACAATTCAGTTATTTTTTAACTAATATTTGCATAGTAGCTGTATTAAATCTGGCCTTTTCATCACTCATTAACTAGCATTGTAATGTACTTTATAATCCTTTTGCAATCTAATTTTAAGTTTACACTGAACATGCATATACAATAAAGCAATATACTAAATATATTTGTTATTATAACTATTAAAGCTTAGGTGAAAATTGTAAAAAAAAAATGTATATCATATACCATGATAAAAGCTTCAGCAGCTAATCACAAAAAAAAAAGTGATTCTATCATAAACCTCATCTTATGATGAATATTGCTTGATAAACTTGTTCAGACTTGTATGCAAATTCCACACCACAGCATGTCAAACTCATGAAACTTTCAGAGCAGAGTCGAGATCTGTTTTCCTCCCCTTGCTCTCTTTTTTCAGCTAAAGGCCACGTCTTGCTTCCATGACTTTGAACAAACTTTTTAACCCCAATTGTTTAACCCCATTTATTAGTTATTACACAACTGCGATGATTTAAACATACTCAAGGATTCTGCATTGTGAATATCAGAAGGTAAAGAGTTCCACAATTTAGTTGCCAATGAATTGTGTCTCTCTCTATCCGCTGATTAATCTCCAGTTCTACTTATTTAGGGATACTAAAGCAGAAAGTGGTTGCTTGAGTATTAAGGAGGTCAGTGTGGATGTCCTGTGGGTTTACGGTGTGCTTGATGTTTGCAGAGGGAGACTCTGTTACGGCAACTGGAGACAAATCAGCTTGACATCGATGCCATGCTGGAAGAGCTCAGTGTTCAGCAGGAGACAGAGGACCAGAACTATGACATGTGAGGGTCAAACTCATGCACACACACATACAGTACAGCAAACACTTAGGCTGCGTCCGAAATCGCCTACTACTCAGTAGGTACTGCATTTAAATATAAATGTTCTACTCGACCGTTAGAAAAGTACAATCAATACAGTATGAATGTGAGTAGTACAAATGGAATTCCATTTTGTCATGATCACATGACCTATCCGTGTCAGTTGTGTCACTTCTCTCTCATTCATGTATTCTCTCATGGTGCATCATGGGATAACATCTCACCAGAAGAGTCGGTCATCCGGGTACTTCTCACATACTGATTTTCGAATTCTATGAATTCAGACATACTACTCGGCTTGCATACTGTTTTTACCATGCTATATAGTATGGAAGTATGCGATTTCGGACAGAGCCTAAGTATATTTAGACTCTATTTAGATATTTAGTACATTCACAAAGGTTATGGCTGTATCTGAAATTCACTGTAAGTTTGCGCACCAAATAAATTCCCACAAACTGACATGTGAGGGTCAAACCATGCATACGCACACGTACAGCAAACACTTATGCTGCTTCCGAAATTGCCTACTATTCTGTAGGTAGTGCATTTGAACCTACACGTACTACTCGGCCGTTAGAAAAGTACGTTCTATACAGTATGAATGTGAGTAGTATGAATGGAACTCGGACGTACTACATCCGCCATTTTGTCATGATCACATGAACTACCTGCGTCAGGTGTGTCAATTCACTCCCATTTATGAATTCTTTCGTGGTGCATCATGGGATAGCGCAGCGTGCATTGGATGCACATTTCAGAATCCCGCTGAAAGTAGTAGGTTATCCGGGTACTTCACACATACTGTTTTTCAAATTCTATGAATTCGGACATAGTACTCTACTCACATACTGTTTTTAGAGTACTATATAGTATGAACGTATGTTATTTCGGATGCAGCCTTAGTATTTTTAAACTCAGTACATTAACAAAGGCTATGGTTGTATCCGAAATTCACTGTTAAAGTTTGCGCACTAAATAAATTTCCCAACTATGACATGTGACGGTCAAACTCATGCGCACACACATACAGTACAACACTTAGGCTGCGTCCGAAATCGCTTACTGCTCAGTAAGTACTGCATTTGGATTTGAATGTACTACTCGACGGTTAAAAAGTTTGTTCTATACAATATGAATGCCAGTAGTATGAATGGAACTCGGACATACTACATCCGCCATTTTATCATGATCACGTGAACTACCCATGTCAGTTGCGTCGCTTCTCCCATTCATGAATTCTCTTGTTGTGCATCATGGGATAGCGTAGTGTGCATCGGATGCACACTTCAGAATTTTTCCGGAAGTAGTAGGTCATCCGGGTACTTGTCACATACTGTTTTTCAAATTCTATCAATTCGGACATGCTTCTCGGCTCACATACTTTTTTTAGCACACTATAAAGCACACTCTCAGAAATAAAGGTACGCGAGCTGTCACTGGGGTGGTACCTTTTCAAAAGATACAAATTTGTACCTAAAAGGTCCATGTTAATACCTCAACGGTACATATTAGTGCCTAAAAAGTACAGAAGTGTTCCTCTTAAAATTTGTAGGTACTAATATATACTTTTGAGGTACCAATAAGGATCCTTCAAGTACTAATATGTACTTTTTGAAAAGGTACCACCCCAGTGACATCTCTCGTACCTTTATTTCTGAGAGTGAGAAGTATGCAATTTCAGAGGCAGCTTTAGTATATTTAGACACAGTACATTCACAAAAGCTGTATCTGAAATTCACTGTGAGAGTTTGCGCAGCAAATAAATGATATGAGAGTTTGCGCAGCAAATAAATGATATAACATGTGAGGGTTGACCTCACACACACACACACACACACACACACACACACACACACACACACAAAAAAGTAATAAAATAATAATAAAATAATAAAAAGTATTAAAAACATAATCTTGATTTATAAATCAATTTAGAGAAATTGAAGGCCCTTTATTAAGTGTTAAGAAGTCTTGCTGTTTTTCATTTTGCATAATTTTTGATTATATAGTTTAACAGTGCTCAGCATAATTGAGTACAGCCCGTTTTAAAAATGAATAATTTTATCCATTTCTCAGTGAATACAGGCAATGTATTTTTGTGCATTTAAAGGTGCTGTATGTAAGTTTTTGACTCTTCTAAAGCATGAAAATACCATATGCGTGCAGATATTTAAGAAACATCCCAAGTGAACATACTTGTTTAACTGTAAAACAATGCTGAAGTCAGATATTCTGCTTTGAAAAGGTTTTTTCCGTGCCGGAACGCTGTCTTTGTTTAGATAAATTTAACCTGCACAATGCCAGTTTAGCCAATTATAATTCAGCACCCCGGGTTGCCTTGTTGAAAAATGTAATTCTTTTATTCATTTATTTAGAAAGACTCTGAAAGCATGCATCTGTGACCAAAATAAACAGTATCAGATGTCGAAATGAGACAGATTCAGTTCCACATGAGGTTATTAATTAGCAAATGATATAAATATTACGAACGTTAACATTAGGTGAGCAGGTTACATTGTAACCGCGTGTCCTTACTTTAAGTACAGCCTTTCAGAAGCACAGAATATGCACTCACTCACGAAACGGTGAGGTTTAGAATCTATTCAAACTCACATTATTACCATTTAGCACACAATAAAACACACAAGGTTTACCTGAGGTGATCACTGTCATAGGTTTCACATGTTGAGCTGTGAGAAATAGAAGCCGTTTCTAATATATCAATTCGAGGTGTTGGTTAGAACCAAAACTCCTTTTAATATGGAAAATATTCTGTCTATCGCGTGTCGTTGCTTTTATTTAGTACACTGTTCAAATCACTCGCTCCTGTACTCAAACTGCCAACCTGCGATTGCGTTTATTTTGATCCAGGAGTGCAATACTTAGTTCAACCACTGGGTGTCAAACTTACATACTGCACCTTTAAACAAAACAGATTTATTAAACAGATATATTTATAAAAATAATATTTAAGTCACCAAACATATTTAGAAATTAAAAGATAATACAATTAAATTCAAGCTAAATATTGCACACAAAAAATTACAAACTACAAAATTTCAACTAAATATTTCTTTTTTTTTGCTTCTTTTGACTTTCCCTCTTTTTTTAAATTTGCATTTAATATTTTTCTATAACATATACATTTGGGTGTACTAGTTTTTGAACAGTTATTGTAAGTTATTTTTTAGATAAGCTTCAGATTTGGCTTCAGTGCTGACTAATCTAATGTAAATGCACAAATATAATATTGTAAAGCTTCCTATTAAAAATATGAATTTAAAAGAGATATTTGTGAGCGTGTACTTATATATGCTGAGCACTGTATAGTTTTATGCAAAAATTTGCCTGAATTTAATCAGTATAATGTTGTTTTAATCTGTATAAAACAGTAATATTTTAGTTTAGGATTAGTTTGTTACAATCAGTGTTTGGTAAATATATATTGTAAGTTAAAATGTCGCCAATCTTACCGGTTGAAACCTAAAGTGGTGATGAGCAGTGGTGTAGTCGGGGCTATACGCACGTATACTCAGTATGCCTACTTTTTTCCATGAGCTGTTTGGGTATTACGACTTCTGAGGATCAATTATTGGGTATACCCTCAGTATACTCACTTGTTTTTCTGATTAGACTTCCCTAATTTACATGTATTCGCGTCCCCTTTAACTGTATACCAAATGTTTTTTTTTTACTTGCATCTTATTTGCAATCAGTGCATTTTTGTTTAATTTGCGCCATTCCCCGCCCCCTGACGACCGCAGCAGCTGGAAGAAAATGTTGGAAGTTTTTCCATAACGACAACAAGTCAACTAAATGATGTTTCGCTGAAACACTGAGGTAAAATTATTTTTAAAGAGCATGGGCATTGCTTCAGCCCCCTATATTTCTATTCAGTGCCTCTAAATGTTT
>CAIGQZ010000427.1:36111147-36135609 GCA_903798205.1 Danio tinwini
TATATATATATATATATATATATATATATACTGAATGTCAATGAGACGTTCTCAGGCAATGCTGGACTCGCTGCTGCACAGTCATTATGGAGAGCAGTGGACTGACAAACACACGCGCAGCTCTGCACCAGTGCATCTGCTGCTGCATTGCAGATCCTGGGGGATGGGGATCGCCCTGTCAACACACGCACACACACACACACCTTTTTGGCTCATATTTTAAATTTGATTGTTTTGTTTTTTTGGTTTTTTATTGCACTAATTTGATCTTTTGTTCTGTAAAATGCTGGATGCTGTTTGACAAATGTCTAAAATATGGCCAGTGCTCAGCATAAATGAGTAAACCCTGTTTTGGAAATTAAGTTTTATGCATTTTTTTGTGAAAATAGCTCATCATTTTTGGTACATTTAAACAAAAAATGTTTTAGTAAATAGTCAAATCTGTTAAAGTAATAGTTTGATCACCTAACTTCTTAAAGAATAATAATAATAATAATAATAATAATTCTTTACATTTATATAGTGCTTTTTTCTGGACTCTCAAAGGGGAGAATGGACTTTACACATTTATCGGGGGATCTCCTCATCCACCACCAGTGTGCAGCATTTACCTGGATGATGTGACTTCAGCCATATTGCACCAGCTGATTGGTGGAGAGGAGACGTGATGAAGCTAATTATGATATGGGGATGGTTAGGAAGCCATGACGGACATAGACTAGTAAGAAAATTTGGCCAGGATGCCAGGGTTAAACCCCTATATTTTTTCGTAGGACATTCTAGGATTTTGACCACAGAGAGTCAGGACCTCGGTTTAATGTCTCATCTGAAAGACAGCGCTCACTGAGCAGTATAGAGTCCCCTTCACTATACTGGGGCATTAGGACTCACACAGACCAGAGATTGAGCTGCTGGCCTCACTAACACCAATTCCAAGAGCAACCTAGCTTTCCCATGTGGCCTCCCATTCAGGTACCAGGTCCTGCTTAGCTTTATGCTGTGTTCACACCAGACGTGGAACACACGGATAAATCATGCTATTCGCTCGTAAATTTACACATTTGACATTTGGGTTTACTCGCTTTATTCGTGCGTCAAATTCACTTCAGAACAGACGCGGGTTCGCGTCATGGGCAGGGCTTCTGTCTACCCGGTGACTGTAGCTTTGTCACTAAATGGCTAACATGGATTTTATTGAGAAAATAACTGTGTTTATGTGCTTTATGAAGGCTGAAAAACAGTGTTGATTCATTTGGAGCAGTGTCTGAGATGCTTTCAGAGGTGCACCCAGCTCTGAGAGCTCATAAACTCCTCCAGAAACTGAACCTGGATGATGGAAGCATTCAGCGGTGCTTCTGACTGAGCCGAGCCCAGTTTGATAAACTGTTGTCGGTGTAGGCAATTTTGAAATGTTTTTAAATAAGCTTCTCCTGCTCACCAAGGCTGCATTTATTTCATCATAAATACAATGCACATTGTAAAATTGTGAAATGTTATTGCACTATAAAATAACTGTTCAAAAGTAGTTTATCATTTAATTTAAAAATTTATTCCAGTGATTTTAAAGATGAATTTTCATTACTCTAGTCTTCAGAGTCAAATGATCCTTCATAAATTACTCTAATATTTATTATTGATATTATTATTATTATTATTATTATAAATGGTAATAATAAAAGCAATAATGACTGGAGTGATAATTTCCTTTGAAACTACATACAATAAGTAATAAATAAAAGTGTAATAAATAAGTATTTAACTTTTTTTTTTACATTTAATAAATGCCACCTTGAACAGAATAATTTTCTTTAAAAAAATGACCACAAAATATTTGACCGGTTTTGTCTGTGTGTGTATATAGGGATAAATATATATAGGGATAAATATGGTATATGTTTTAAGAATAATATGGTATATGTTTTAGGGATGATATGTTAAATACCTGTGTACATGTACTTTAGTATAATTTGTGATTAGATATCAGTCAGCATGCGTTTGGTAGAAACACAAACGTTGAACTGAAAATTGCTTGCAGTTGCACATTGAATTTCATTATATTACAACCTCTTGTGGGCTTGTCTTCATCAGAGTCTTCAGGCTCTGAGAGCATAAAGGTCTCTGGAAAGGTGCAGAGTGTGGATGAATTCGTGCCAGAAGTGGGATTGGACCGAACCTTTCTGAATGACGGTGGAGCAGCAGCAGCAACAACAGCAGCTAAATCAAAGAGCAAACCTCCAGCGTCAGCTCCCATCCTGGACAGTGACAGGTGAGCTTTATTTACACAGATTGTTTAAAAATCGTCCAATCTGCGTGGTTGATTGTTATTGATGTAGTTTAAAAGGCACCTATTATGCAAAAATTACTGCAACTTCACGCACACGCTATAGAGACATCAGAGACTTATTTCACATTTTGTAAAGTGGCTTAATATGTCCGCTTTAAGCATCATTTAAACATATTGCAAATAATTAAAAATTTAATTTTTTCTATTTGTAAATTTTAATTCAAAGTTATAGGGGGTATGAAACGATGCAAGCAATGAAAAATGAATGCAAATATATTCATTTAAAATAGCAGGATTCTCATTAACTTCCGGTTCTTGTGGGTCTAATTTTGGTCTCACATTAAATTCATGCAGTTTTCCTGTGTTTTCCTTAGTGATGGAGAGGGACGGGGAAATCCTCTGGTCTCCGGTTTCCAGGATGATTTAGATCCAGATGACAGAGCGCCGAGTCGGCCTGCAGTTAAAGCAGTGGTGCCGAGCAAAGACATCACACTGACCAGTGATGAAGAAGAGGAAGATTCATCTGTTCACCATCATAAAGCCATCAGCAGCTCAGGGCCAAACACAAAGGGGTAAAATAAAATAAAAAGCATCTGAGCAATTCCAGCATTATGGATGTGACATTTGAGTAAAAACTTAAAACAAAAATTCACAGAGAGTATATATGTTAACTTTATATTCAAACGTCTGTTTATATTTTCCAAAACAACTAACCACAGAGTTATGTGATCAGAAAAGTATCAATCTGTAAAAAATTGTATATTTAAAATGAGGGAAATAAACATGCATTACGTATGTGACCAAAAAAGTATACAAGTTTAAAGTATTCAACATACTTTGTAGAAATTCTGTAAATTAAACTACACAACCCAAAATAAATAATGCTAATCAAAAAGATAAATATAATAGTTTAAAACATTGACATTTTTTTACTATTTTTAGAGTACTGTAAAATACAAGCCTACACAAAAACCTAGAAAGGGTTTCACTATTTTGGTTAAAACTTCATTTGTTTTATGGCAAAGTTGACACTTGCATGCAATTGCTCATCTTTTAATAGAAAAACTTCTGAGAGATGCAGACATGCTGAGACCTGACCAGAATTTCCGGAAGATTTGATGGACACATTTAATTAATTTGCCTCCCTGTTGATGAGCTTTCAAAATAGAAATTATTCCATCAGCTGAAAGACTTCTTTTACTTATTTTAATTACATCCGCTCTTTTAACGAAGGCAGAATCGATTTAATTATTTTTTATATTACTTAACTTTTTGAATCATTTTATCTTGCTCTAAAATTATTTCAATGTAGAGATGGATGGATAAATTAATTGATAGTTGGATTGGTGGATGAATGGGTGGATGGATGGAAGAATACTGTATATGAATTTATAAATAAATGCATGGATGGATGGACGGATGGATGTACTGTGTCTATGGATGGATGAGTTGATTGACAGACAGAAAGATAGATGGATGGATAGATGGATCGGTTGATCGATCAATGGATGGATAAATGGATATATAGATAAATGGATGAATGAAGGGATAATTTGATAAATAAACGGATATATGGATAGATAAATGGATAGTTAGATAAATGGATTGATGGATGGATAAATTGATATTTAGATACATGGAGGAATGGAGGGAGAATTGGATAGATAGATAAATAGATAAATGGATTCATGGGTGAATAAATGGATAGTTGTATAAAAGGATGGATGGATGGATGGATGGATGGATGGATGGATGGATGGATGGATGGATAAATTGATATTTAGATACATGGAGGAATGGAGTGATAATTGGATGGATGGATAGAAAAATGGACTGATGGGTGGATAAATGGATAGTTGTATAAAAGGGTGGATGAATAAATGAATAGATAGATAGATCGATGGATGGATGAATAAATGGATAGATAGAAAAATGGAGGACTAATTAGATGGATGGATATGAATGGATGGATGAATTGATTAATGGCTTGATGATGGATGGATGGATGGATAGACAGACAGATAGATAGGTCTCACATTTAATGAATGATAACTTTAGGATGAGATTTCCATCAAATCACCTCATATTTACATTTGTTAATTACATTTAGATATTTTTTACAAAGTGATTTACAATTGAAGAAGTACTTCAAATCATCAAGTAGCAGTAAATGCTTTGGCAAATCTACGTTAGTTTGGTATATTTAATATATACAGGTAAATAAACATATTTGATCCAAATTCTCACATTTATTTCCCAGATCTTCACTGAACTTTGTCAAAGAGCTGCAAACAAAGTCAAAGGCAGCTGAAAGACCCCAAAGCCTGAAGACCTCAGCGGGACCTGCAGTGCAGAAAGCTGGCCTGAAGACAGGAGGTGCTGTTGAGGCAGACTCCGATTCAGAACGAGAGGCTCCAGTCGCTCAGCAGATGCTTTCATTTGTCATGGATGACCCGGATTTTGAGAGCGAAGAGATTGACGTACCTAAAGTCAAGAAGGTAGAATCTATTTTTAGACTCTTAGTTTTCTTTAAAAATCTTAATACATCTTTAATTTCAATGAGCTATATGCACACAGACTTTTAATTTTCAGACACCCAGCCCAACTGCTTCTGGTGAACTGTCTTTCCATTACAGAATCACCACGTTTAAGATCTGTTTTCTTTAAAAATCAGTGATCTTGATGGGTGGATAATTGGATAGATAGATAAATGAATTGATGGGTGGATAAATGGATAGAAAATGGAGGGATAATTGGATAAATAAATGGATGAATGGAGGGATAATTGGATAGATAAATGGATTGATTGGTAATAAATGGATGGATGGATGGATGGACGGACGGACGGACGGACAGATAGATTGATGGATAAATGGATTGATGGGTGGATAAATTGATAGTTGGATAAAAGGTTGGATGGATGGATAAATGGATAGATAGATAAATGGATTGATGGATGGGTAAATTGATATTTAGATACGTGGATAAATGGAGGGAGAATTGGATAGATAGATAAATGGATTGATGGGTGGATAAATGGATAGTTGGATAAAAGGATGGATGGATGGATAGATGGATAAATGGATAGATAGATAAATGGATTTATGGATAGATGGATGGATGGATGGATGGATGGATGGATGGAGGGATAGATGGAGGGATAATTGGATAGATGAATAGATGGATGGATAAATGGATTGATGGGTGTATAAATGGATTGATGGATGGATGGATAAATGGATTGATGCACATAGACTTTTAATTTTCAGCAAGCCAGCCCAACAGCTTCTGGTGAACTTTTGTCTTTCCAGGACAGAATCACCACATTTAACATCTGTTTTCTTTAATAATCAGTGATCGTCACTGTCTGATAGATATATACGATATAAAGTGGGTCTCAGACCGGACAAGAAACTGCATTAAATTACATTATTTCACACCATTTATTTTACCCCAGTATTTTCAATGGAGTTTTAGTGCTAGCCAGCTGATCCTGACAGCACTGTCTTGTTTTATGGATGAACAACTATATGAATGCTTAAGTTTAAGCTTAGTTTTAAATGATTGTATTTTAATTACATTACGATGTCAATGCTGTAAAAGGGACCTCATAAATTTTTTATTTTATTGCAACCTTATTGGGAATTATTTATTATAATTTTACCATGGAATATATATATATATATATATATATATATATATTATCATTAAATTAAAAAATCTTTCATTTTTATTGTATGTCTTTTCTGCTTGCTTGGTATATTTATAATATTGTATAATATTTGTTTTTGCCTTTAAAAAAATGCCTTTTGCCATTGATACTGAAATTGCATTAAAATAAGCAGTCTGTTAACAATAAAAGCCGTAACTGAAATGCACTTCAATGCGTCACAAATGTTGTTTTAATCATATCTTATATCTATATTCACACATTCACATGTTATTTCTTATTGCTAATTTACCAGTAAAGTGTTCTTATATTGTATATACAGTATTTATACAGTTGAAGTCAGAATTATTAGCCCCCCTTTTTTTTTTTTTCCCCAATTTCTGTTTAACGGAGAGAAGATTTTTTCAACACATTTCTAAACATAATAGTTTTAATATCTCATTTCTAATAACTGATTTATTTTCTCTTTGCCATGATGACAGTAAATAATATTTGACTAGATATTTTTCAAGACACTTCTATACAGCTTAAAGTGACATTTAAAGGCTTAACTAGGTTAATTAGGTTAACTAGGCAGGTTAGGGTTATTAGGCAAGTTATTGTATAATGATGGTTTGTTCTGTAGACTATGGAAAAAAAAGAGCTTAAAGGGGCTAATAATTTTGACCTTAAAATAGTGTTTAAAACATTAAAAACTGCTTTTATTCTATCCAAAATAAAACAAATAAGACTTTCTCTAGAAAGAAAATATATTATCAGACATAATGTAAAAATGTCCTTGCTCTGTTTAACATCATTTGGGAAATATTTAAAAAAGAAAAGAAAATTAAAGGGGGCTAATAATTCTGAATTCAACTGTATATTGTATTATATCGTACTGTTGTGTGTTTAAAAGGAGCTTATATTAGACAAAAATATTTCAGGTGTAAACATGGTGTACAATAATTCCATGTTTTCATATTTAATGCATGAATACTCTAAATGTATAGCTCAGGAAAAAAAAATGCTGATTTTGCCATTGTTTTCTATTGTCCATAGGGGACTTTTTCTGCACGAGATGACTTTTCTGATCGCTCGGATGATGGTTTTGTGTTAGCTGGACTCTCAGAACCCTCCAAACCTGTTGCGCCCTCATTTAAGACCCTTAACAGTGATATTGACCTGTTCGGCTTGGGCTTTGAAGAGGCGACACCTAAAAGTAAAGAAAGCAGTGAAGATCAGGAAGGTAACGTTGAGTTAAACGTCGAGTGATCATAAATAAAGAGAATTCACACCCATAGATGTAGGATAAGTAATTATTAAAGTAATTTAATCACTTAATGAAATCTGTCCTAGTTTTTGAAATGTTAATTTAAGTGTCAGTTTAATTAAAACTTTAAATGGAATGGCTATATACACTCACTGGCCACTTTATTAGGTACACCTTACTAGTACCGGGTTGGACCCCATTTTGCCTTCAGAACTACCCATATTCTTCATGGCATAGATTCAACAAGGTACTGGAAATATTCCTCAGATACTTTGGTCCATATTGACATGATAGCATCACGCAGTTCCTGCAGATTTGTCGGCTGCACAATTATGATGCGAATCTCCTGTTCCACCACATCCCAAAGGTGCTCTACTGGATTGATATCTGGTGACTGTGGAGGCCATTTAAGTACAGTGAACTCATTGTCATGTTTAAGAAACCAGTCTGAGATGACATAGTGTGTTATCCTGTTGAGAAGTTGCCATCAGAAGATGGGTACACTGTGGTCATAAAAAAATGGACAAGGTCAGCAACAATATTCAGGTAGGCTGTGCCGTTGACACGATGCTCAATTGATTCTAATGGGCCCAAAGTGTGCCAAGAAAATATCCCCCACACCATTACACCACCACCACCAACCTGAACCATTGATACAAGGCAGGATGGATCCATGCTTATATGTTGTTGATCCCAAATTCTGACCCTACGATCCGAATGTCGCAGCAGAAATAGAGACTCATCAGACCAGGCATGGTATTTCCAATCTTCAGTGATCCAGTTTTGGTGAGCCTGTGTGAATTGTAGACTTTGTAGTTTTCTGTTCTTAGCTGACAGTAGTGGCACCGAAGTGGTCTTCTGCTGCTGTAGCTCATCCGCCTCAAGGTTGGACGTGTTGTGCGTTCAGAGATGCTCTTCTGCAGACCTCGGTTGTAACAAGTGGTTATTTGAGTTACTGTTGCCTTTCTATCAGTCTGGCCTTTCTCCTCTGACCTCTGGCATCAACAAGGCATTTGCGCCCACAGAACTGCCGCTCACTGGGTAATTTCTATTTTTTTTCTCTGTAAACCCTAAGAGATGGTTGTGCATGAACATCCCAGTAGATCAGCAGTTTCTGAAATGCTCAGACCAGCTCGTCTGGCACCTACAACCATGCCACGTTCAAAGTCACTTAAATCACATTTCTTCCCCGTTCTGATGCTCGGTTTGAACTGCAGCAAATCGCCTTGACCATGTCTACATGCGTAAATGCATTGAGTTGCTGCCATGTGATTGGCTGATTAGAAATTTGCGTTAACAAGCAGTTGGACAGTTGTACCTTTTATAGTGGCCGGTGAGTGTAGGAGAGACCAGCAGAGTTTAGACTATTTATGAATTCTGCAAATGCATTGATTTTAATGGAGACATACTGAGAAAAATGCAAGAGATAGTGAAAGTTTTTATGCATGAAGTTTATTTAACTTGCACTATACACCACTGACTGTAATATGAGTATCTATACACTATTGTCTTTATACATTTTAATTTTGACAGCATTTTCTTTTTTTCCAGCTAAAGTGGGATTTAGTAGCGTGTTAGCTTAAATGAGAATTTTGAAAGTATAAAGTCTGAATTATGTTTTTCTTCTAAAACATACTGCAATAATGTTTGTTTACAACTTTGAAACATGGTTTGTACTTTGCACTTTAAAAAAATGTGTTCCAACATAACATAAACACTTATACGTCTGTTTTATTTTGCAGATAATGAAAGCAGACACTCCACTAAGGACAAGAAAAAGAAGAAAAAGAAAAGCAAAGAAGTGAGATATAAAAAAGTTGACCATACTATTTATTCATAGTGACTAATATATCAGCCTACACAGTTAAGCTGACAAGATTTGTCTATTTTAAAATTCCCATGCTTTGTGTATTTCTATTAAGAAACAGTATAGTATAGAGTGAATTGTATAAGTTTAATTTACTTGCAGTATGTTCACATTCCTTATCATTGTCAAACTTTTAAATCAATGTGCTTTACAAATTTAGTTTCTTATTATTAAAGGCAGAATATGTAAGATTTTATCATTAAACTATTCAGAAAAACACTTGAACAGTTATATATTTTGCTAACTTAAGTACTCAATTCCAAATGTTTTGAAAATGTTGTAACAGAGTAACATAAGCAGTTTTTACTAGAGACAGAGCGTGTGCTGTGTGTTCATGCTACTGGGGCACCCCCCACCACTCAAAAATAAATATATAAATATATTATATTAATTATTATAATATATTATACACAACAATGATTAATAAAAGTAAGTATTATTATTTTAGTTATTTTACAATTATTATTCTAAATTACAGAAATTAATTCCTAAATGTAACTGGAAAACAACGTAAAGACACAACTGGAGTGATGCTAAGATCATTTAAGAAATCTTTTGCATGAATAATAATTTTGAATCTACAATTCTGTAGAATACAAAAAAAACATGTTTTATAGAATTATCTGTTGTCTTAGACATGGTTGAGAATTAGGTAAGTCTTTACCTCCCTGATTCGTCATCCCTCCTTTTTACTTCATGAAAAAAAACTATCTGGAGGCATGCTTAGTAATCATATTATTTAAACTTTAGTTTTGTCGACTTTCAAAACTCACTGCGTGCCGTCACCTCCGCATAAAAGGCTCTTACGGCGGTTTCACAATGCATAAGCGGCACGTGAGCAGCAAGCAGGGTCAAGCAGAAGCAGCTTGTGAGGTACGCAGGTGTGGTTTTCTGCGCACATACAGAGATTCGTCAGTTTGCTTTTTTATTAAACTAAATTGCTTTTACCATCTTGGGTTCAGTTGCACATTGAGAATAACGTCTTTATTACGGGATTACCCCTCTTAATAAATACACTTTGCATATGAAGTAAATCATAACTCAACACGTTTACTGGGGCACTGACGATTTTTAATGGGGCACATGCCCCAGTAAATTGGGTCTAGCGACGCCTCTGCTCCATGCTAATGACGTCACACATCCTAGATTTCTGGTTTGGTTTTATAAAAAACAGGGAAACAGCAGAGACTTTATGTTGTGTGTGCTTTTTAGGCTGCACAGAGCAACATTGCTTTATAACAGAAGTCTAAAATGTATTTAGTTTGATAAAACTGCTTCTTCTCCACATGATCATGAGCTGAAGAACAGGAAGCTGTGCACTGTGGCATAATAAAAGCTCTGCTGCTTTTCAGCCTTATTCTGCGTTCATAATAGCATTATAATAAATGTTGAATAGACCATTTTGAGCAATGTAAATAAAAACAATGGTCCCAACATGTATCCTGTTTTACATTGTTCATTTCCATAGCTTCCAAGAATCCAAAAAGAGCCACATATTGATAATGTAATGATAGCTGTTTTAACATTAATTTACGATTGAATTCCCTCTTGTTACAGTTATGAAATAGTTTGATAACGAGCAGGAAATGTTCATGGTTGAAATGGTCTATACTTTAACCACGTTTCTAGAGGACCTCCAGCTCTGCACACTTGCCATGTCTCCTTAACCAAACACACCTGATTCAGATCATCTGATCATTAGCAGAGACTGAAAGATCTGTATTGGGTGTGACAAAGGAGACATATAAAACATGCAGTGCTGGTGGTCCTCCAGGAACGTGGTTGAGAAACACTGCTTTAGTTTATCCATCAACATGATGAGTACAGTAGGATGTAATGAAGACCACAACTCCCATGATTCCACAGTGTCATCAAAATGTGGCTTTGTTTGTTGTGAATACACACTCTCTAGTGGTGAAAATTACATAGTGTGCCTTTAAATATAACACGTTATATTGAACCCCAGCACTCTTTTGATATCACCATCAGTTATAGCAAATTAATTATATCAATCTATTTTGTCTGCAAAACAATATGAAAGTGAAAAATAAGTGAAAAAAGTTGAAAAGCAATTACTAACATGGCTATTATATTAAAAACAGCACTCATGAGTGTACATGAATGCTGTTTTTCATTACTTTTTTCACTTGTTGTGCCTTGGACTTTTTTATT
Organism: Danio tinwini; assembly: GCA_903798205.1. Taxonomy (NCBI): domain Eukaryota; kingdom Metazoa; phylum Chordata; class Actinopteri; order Cypriniformes; family Danionidae; genus Danio; species Danio tinwini. The sequence goes on from CAIGQZ010000427.1 coordinate 36,122,390, forward strand.
TTGCATACTTTAAAGAATCACTTATACAAAGAGCACCAATAGTCATTCTTGGCTAATTCTGGCACATTTTACAGTAATGTTTATTAATGTGCATTGATCCTGTAAACAAATAAACTAAACTACTAAATACATTTATTGAGGCCTTGAGACAAAGAACCATATAAGTCCATATTTTCAAATTTTGAGTAATACAATTTTTTTTCGTTTGTATTCGGAACATTATTTATATTTATATATATATATATACACACACACACACACACATTATATATTTTTATTTTTCTTGAAGATAGACAACAAAATACATGGCTACTAAATTCTGGCTACTTCAAACTGTTCTCACGCTCCGCCATCTCACGGTATAAACAAGTAAACTCTGCTTTCCATAGTTTACATAGGACTGGCGAGAAATTTCCTTTTTTTGTTTGCATACAGTGCTCAACATGAATTTTATGAATTTTATCCATTTCTCAGTGAATATAGGTCATATATTTTGGTGCATTTAAACAAAACAGGTTTATTAAACGAATATATTTATTAATTGGGTGGTCCAGAGTGTATTTTTAAGGCTTGGCTGTGTTTATAAGATGCAAAGCAATATGTGCTCATGCTTCACTTGTAGAAAATCACGTTATTTTTTCATATATTTACTTTGATTAGATACAGCTATACTCAGCTAACATTAAAACCACTGTCAAATTACCTAATTTATCTGAAAGGCCCGCCCTTAAGAGGCTCTGATTGGTCGCAGATTGGCTCCACGCCACCACGTCACACCCCTACAAGCGCGCGCTTTTGCGCTGTGTAAACAGTCCAGTCAGAGGCTCAGAGCAGCTGTTAGCTGCCTAAATCAGACAGAAATGAAGAGCACACAGTTCACGCCTGCTCTCTAAAATAAAATCTGATGATTGTCTTTCACATATATTCAGAATAAGCATGTGTAAGTAATATAAAACGTTCACATATCTTTTGCAAATTTGTTATTTGAGATGTAGAACGCAGGGAAAGTGGCTGCGTAAAGAGAAACGCGTAAAGAGACACTGCAGCGCTGCTGAAGAGTGTGTGTTTACAGTGGTTTGACTGATAAATATGAATTTGTAGCTAAATTGTTAGCGGTGCCAAACAGCATTTTGCGTTATTTACATCCTCGCTACAACATACCATTAACGCTAGACACTGTGCATGTATTTGATCACTTTTAACAAACAAAAATACTTACAGGTTGTGGCTCACAATCCACAGCTTCGTCTGTTTTTCGTCTGAGTTTTAGCTGAATCCAGCACTGAACTGGGAGAGATTCTGGAAGGTCTCCTTTGTCAAATGCTAGAGCTATATATTTTTCATAATTCTCTGGAATGATTAAAATTTAACTGTAAGCACTTCTGTCTTTGTGTTGTGTCCTTCGGAAGCCCAAATACAGAAACAGAAGAAGCTCTGTGGAAATGGCAGCATTTGGACAGCATTGTAGCTTTCTCTGCTTTAGCATAATAGCACCTCTGGCCACACCCCTTTGCTGCGCAGGGTGTGTGCGCAAGGTGAATGCACATAACCTGAAGCACTTGGAATCTCACTAGCCCGGATGCATTTTTTTGTAGTCCCCAAACTGCGTTTGTTGTAGGATTTCTAAGTTAATTCTGTAAAAGCCAATGTCTTCCTTTGCATTGAACTTGAGCGTATTACATTCAGAGATATTGTTTATGTTCACACAGCTGCATTACACATCAACTAAAGTTTAAAATATGATATTGTAGTGGACCACCCCTTTAAAATAATATTTTAGTCACTGAACATCTTTAGAAGTAGAAGGATTGTACATTTAAATTCATGTGAAATATTGGGGAAAAAATACAAACAACAGAATTTCAACAATTTTTTACATTATTTTTTTGTTTCTCTTGAATTTTTTTCTTTTTAAAAATTATTATTTAATATTTCTGCCAAAAATATAAATTTGGGTGTACTAATTTATGGACCATTATCATAAGTTATTTTGCTAGATTAGCTCCAGGTTTGGCCTCAGTAATGACTAATGTACATGCACAAATGGCTCGTTTCCACTGAGTGGTACTGTATGGTTCGGTACGCTTTTATGGCCATTTCCACTGTCAAAAGGCGTACCGAAACAAACCGTACCCCTTTTTCAGCACCCTTTCGAAAGGGTACCAAAAGGTGGAGCTAGACACACAGCTGAACGCTATTGGTTTACAGAGAGAAGTCACAAGCTCATGCAACAAGCCAGAATGAAAATAAAGAAGCCACAATGTTTTCATACACAGCCGAGAGATTACAGTGTAATGATATATACATATAATAACATATAATAATGAGCCCTGTTTGATCTGGGCTCAAAGGAACCTTGTCGTCCTTTTGATGAACAGCCACAAAGCCAAAAAGATAAGCAGATTTTACCCTGTGCCCCGTATTTTTTTACGAGCCAGTCTGAAGCGTGAGCGGTTTTGCTTTTTGCTTGCGCTTGCCGCGTGTCTATATTTGAAATAACAAACTTCTTGAGCTGATGATAATAACGTGCGCTTGATTATTGATGTGCTTTTGAAACCTGATCCTGTCAGAAACTGACAAACGCGAGAGTGACGCACGAAAAAACTAAAGAAGAAACTGGAAAAAACGGAGCACATTATTTTTTCAGCAAACGTGAACAAACTGTCATGTTTAACTATTATTATCACCTTTTGGACTATTATGAACTCGGAATGAAGGAATTACTTTCTAACAAGAGGCTACACGTGCTGCTGAAGATTAAAGACTCATTTAATCATGAGAGGTCTGCACTGACTGGGCTCTATTTCATGTTGTTTTGAACCTAAATAAGGACTAAATGTCTGCTGTGTGTAGTTTTTCTGTAAGTGGTAACATATCTGAGACCGTAAGGGTCTGTATGTGTTTATATATGTTCATTTATTTATTTATTTTATATAATTGCAGACATTACAGTAGGCTATTTTTACAGTAGGTCATTGATCTGCAGTTACAATCAGAATCAGAATCAGAATTGGTTTTGTTGCCAAGTGTGCTTCACACACACACACAAGGAATTTGTTTTGGCAACAGAAACTTTCAGTGTTCATAAAGTGACAACACAAAATTAAATACAAGAAAAGAAAAGGCAATAAACATTAAACATTAAACAGAGATGCAGTTAGTCAAAAAGATCTGGATGTTGAATGTATGTACAGATATGTTGTAAATATACAGGTTATAAGGTGCTGTGTACAAGTGCGTATGAGAAAGTATTGCACGTTTATTGCACAGTAGGGGAATATTTAACTGTTCATGAGGTAGATGGCCTGAGGAAAGAAACTTTTCCTGTGTCTGGCTGTTTTTGTGCTTGGTGCTCTGTAGCACGGACCAGACGGTAACAGTTCGAACAGGTAGTGTGCTGGGTGTGAGTCATCCAGAGTGATTTTACAAGCCCTTTTACTCACTCTGGAAGAGTACAGTTCTTGAAGTGTAGGAAGGGTAGTGCCAGTGATTCGTTCAGCAGTCCGGACTATTCGCTGTAGTCTACGGAGGTCTGTTTTGGCAGCTGAGCTGAACCAGACGGTGATTGAAGTGCAGAGGATGGATTGGATGACAGCTGAGTAGAACTGTACGAGCAGCTCCTGTGGCAGGTTGAACTTCCTCAGCTGACGAAGGAAGTACAGTCACTGCTGGGCTTTCTTTACAATGGAGTCAATGTGAATGTCCCATTTCAGATCCTGATAGATGGTGGTGCCCAGAAACCTGAATGACTCCACTGCAGGGGGTCCAGCAAAGGTCCAGTGATGTCCTTCAGATAAGCTAGCTCCAGTCTTTCGAATGACTTCATTGCCACAGATGTTAAGGCAACAGGTCTGTAGTCATTGAGTCCTGTGATCTTTGGTTTCTTTGGTATTGGGATGATGGTGGAGCGTTTGAAGCAGGATGGAACTTTGCGCTGTTCCAGTGATCTGTTGAAGATCTGTGTGAAAATGGGAGCCAATTGGTCCGCACAAGTTTTCAGACAGGCTGGTGAAACACCATCTGGACCTGGTGTATTTCGTCTAATCTGTTTACTGAAGATCTGACTCACATTATCCTCACTGATCTGAAGTGCCGGGGTGGAGAAGGAGATGGCTGGAGGTGTTGATGGCTGTTTACTGAGGATCTGATGGCCATTATCCTCACTGATCTGAAGTGCAGGGCGGGAGAGGGAGATGGCTGGAGGTGTTGATGGCTGTGTAGGGAGATGGTCCGGGCGGGTGTGGCAGAAAACTGGTTTTGCAGCTTTTTGGCATAGCCTTTCTTGGCCACACCAACCTCCTTTGTCAGTGTGTTCCTGGCCTAATTGTATAAAATCCTGTCCCCTCTCCTGTAGGCATCCTCTTTTTCATGACGAAGCTGTCTAAGTTTTGGTGTAAACCATGGTTTATTATTGTTAAATGATAAGTAGTTCCTGGAAGGGATGCATAACTCCTCACAGAAACTGATGTATGATGTTACAGTCTCTGTGAGCTAGTCCAGGTCGGTGGCTGCAGCTTCAAAAACACTCCAATCAGTGCATTCAAAACAGGCTTGTAAGACCTGCTCTGTGTCGTTGGTCCATCTCTTAACAGTCCTTAACACTGGCTTAGTAGTTTTAAATTTTTTGCCTGTAAGTTGGTATAAGATGAACCAGGCAGTGGTCGGAGAGTCCTAGAGCTGCTCTGGCGACGGAGCGATATGCATCCTTTATTGTGGTGTAGCAATGATCCAAAATGTTATTGTCTCTGGTGGGGCATGTGATGTGCTGTTTGAATTTAGGCAGCTCATGTGTGAGTTTTGCCTGATTAAAGTCACAGAGAATGATAAAAACAGAGTCTGGTTGTCGTTGTTCAGTCTCTGTGATCAGATCAGACAGCTGTTGTAACGCAGTCCTCACGTGTGCTTGGGGTGGAATGTAAACACAGATGAGAATGAACGAGGAGAACTACCGCGGTGCATAAAATGACTTACAGTTAATGAAAAACACTTCCACATCAGGACAGCACATCTTCTTTAACACAGTTACATCCGTACACCATCTCCTGTTGATGTAAAAGCATGTCCCACCACTGCGTGTTTTGCCCGTTGACTCCGTATCGCGATCTGCTCTGTACAGCTGAAAGTCCGGTAAGTGTAATGCGCTGTCTGGAATGGCTTCGTTCAGCCAGGTTTCTGTGAAACAGCGCAGCAGAGTTGTTAAAGTTCTTGTTTTCGCGTGAGAGCAGAAGTAGTTCGTCCATTTTGTTAGGAAGCGAGCGGAGATTCGCTAGATGGATGCTAGGCAGTGCCGTTCTGAAGCCGCGCTGTCTCAGCCTGACGAGCGCGCCGGCTCTTTTTCCACACCTCAGGGTCTTGTATTTCTTCCAGAAAGTAGCTGCTCCGCCGGTGACAATGTTCCGCAAAACGCCAGAGAAATCTTTTAGCAGTGGAAATGCAAGCCTGATAAAGGTGACCTGTACCGTACCGTACTGTACCAGTCAGTGGAAATGAGCCAAAATATAATATTGTAAAGCATTCTATAGAAAATATTAATTTAAATGAGAGATTTGTGAGCGCTGAACTCATATATGTTGATCACTGTACATTCTGTTGTCTGTCCAACTGTCTAGTTAAGTAATCTGGAAGTAAAAAAAACAATCTGTTTTTCTAGGAGGATGAGAAAAGCAGCAAAAAACGACACAAACACAAGAAAAAGGAAAAAGAGGAGACTGGAACGGCAGATGAGAAAGACAAGAAGAAAAAGAAATCCTCCAGGACCAAGAAAGCAGGAAATGTGGATGATCTTGAGGCTTTCCTTGCGGGAGGAGACGGCCCTGGAAACAGTGAGGGCGGAGACTATGAAGAACTCTAACCAATCAGGATTAGACACCGTGTGACATCATCGCCAGGTTATTTTTCCAATCCATTCCACCTGTTTTCTCAGTGCCTAACCTTTTGGATTTCCACAGCGCTTGTTCTTCCAGCGTCGCAGCTTTACGTCGTGCTTTCTCAAAACTGCTACGTCACAATTTTCCAAAGTTATTGATATTTTTGGGCCTTTAGATGCGTCAGATTTCACACACGATCAAGAGATATTCCGTTATTAACTGATTAAAAAGTCATTCCAGCAAAACTATGGTGTTCGACAAAGACTTGTGGACGTGTTTAAGCTTTATTGGGTTTTTTTTTGTGTGTCAATGTGTGTGTACTGTATGTGTGTCCTTGAAGACTTTTACAACTCTGTGTGTATCTGTGTGTTCTTTCAGCAAACAAATAGAAAAATTTACCCACATGCAATACACGAGCAGAACGAATTTCAGTAATGCATTGAAAAAGTGAGTTGCGCTCGAATCTTTCCACTTGTGTTTTATAAATCAGAATCCGAATGAGCTTTATTCAGCAAGTGTGCACAAACACACCTTTTAAATAGTTCGTACATCACTCTTGCATCAATTGCCCTATTCAGTTCTATTTATTTACAACAAATTGTGCGGAAATTCATTCAGTTTGTGCTTCACGATTGAGACCTGATATCATGTGACATTCATTGTCTTCCAGACGTTCAGTCGTGATGTATCAGACACTAAAACAGTATTTAATAACAAAAAGCCTCTCTCACCATCTTTCCGTTAATGCCTTAAATTGATTCACACTTAACAAAATTAAAGACTTTTTTTAGAGCAATCCTATAAAGTTAATTAACGAACATCACTCTAGTGTACTGCTAACATTGACAAAAATACAGCTAGCTGAGAAGACACACTCTCTCAATTGCAAAGCATTAGATTAACAACCAAGTCTCTTGACTACTTGTCAATATGTTTTATTTTACAAATGTTAGATACACTACCTGACAAAAGTCTTGTCGCCTATTCAAGTTTTAGGGAGAACAAATAATAACTTGACTTCTAGTTGATCTTTTGGTATCAGAAGTGGCTTATATGAAAGGCAAAGACCTCTAGATTATGCTTATTTAACCAAAATAAAATATCATGCCTTGATTTATAATTATTTCATTAGGACAGTAAGGTCTGACTTTGCTTAGACAAAAGTTTTGTCACCTAACAAAAATAATGTCAAGTATAGAATATAAAGTCATGGTGCAGTGGAAAAAGAATGAAAATTTTGCATCATTCCATGACTGCATCCATACATCTCTGCAATGACTCAAATCACTTATTAATAAAGTCATCTGGAATGGCAAAGAAAGCGTTCTTGCAGGACTCTGAGTTCAAGATTCTTTGGATTCATCTTCAATGCCTCCTCCATCTCACCCCAGACATGCTTAATAATGTTCTTGTCTGGTGACTGGGCTGGCCAATCCTGGAGCACCTTGACCTTCTTTGCTTTCAGGAACGTTGATGTAGAGGCTGAAGTATGAAAAGGAGCGCTATGCTGCTAAACAATTTGCCCTCTCCTGTGGTTTGTAATGTAATGGGCAGCACAAATGTCTTGATACCTCAGGCTGTTGATGTTGCCATCCACTCTGCAGATCTCTCGCACGGCTCCATACTGAATGTAACCCCAAACCATGATTTTTCCTTCACCAAACTTCCATGCAGGTTCCAATAGGTTGTGTGCAGTATTTGTGATGATTTGGATGCGGTTTAACAGATCCTGCAACTGGGGTTGATGACAAGACTTCTACTTGTCAGGTAGTGTAGTTTCTGTTTCCTGCAAAAACTCTCAACATCTCATTATTAGTTTGCAATTGACACGTTTCTTGACTGCTTATCTTTATTTATAAATAAATAAATAAATAAATAAATATATATATAGTTTTTGTTATAACTGGTGTGCTTGTCAATAGTTATGTGTAGATCTAGTGTTTTAGATTGTCGTGTCCGCTCTTTTTCACTCCAGATAACTTCATTTAAAGGTGGCTCAAGCATGGAATTGTGTCAATTTTACAATGAATTAGTATCAGCCCTGTATTATTGAGTAAATCGAATTCAACAAGAAATCGAGAGAGAAATAGATTTTACTGTAATATCTCCAAAAACAGGTTGCATTTGTACATTTGTAAACATTCACGAGCGTGTAATTGTGATTTATCAAGTCATATTTTGGATGCATACAGTTACTCTTTGTATTGTAATATCACCATGCATATCAAATGATCCTGTGACGTTCAGATAAATGAACGCTAAATAGACTGACTGATGATTGTTTACTCTAAATGGGCATCATTCTTGAAAGCAGATCAGACGTTTTGCTTTGATTGTTCCATTTAATTAAATATGAACCATTTGTTCAAATATGGATTTATCAATGTTTAATTCTGCTCACGTTCATGAACAATTTCCACGTGTTTACTGCCATTATTTGGTTTTGTTTGACCACGTATTGATAAATGATGACCAAATATAGTCAGCATTTTTAAAAATACTTTAATTGTTGAATGAAATTAATTTTGATATCACCATTTGCATAAAAGCGATTAATTCCGCTCGTTTCATGACATGCAATGACAACATTTAATAATTAATGACGTTTGTTTCAACAAATAATTGCATTAAATTAATTATAGGAATCATTTATTCTTCTTATGTTGCATAAACTCAAAGTTCGGCATTTGTTTTCATTAATTAGTTACTATATGATAACCAAATAATTCGGAACATAAATATTTATTGAACAAGAATGCCATGGACTACTATTGGCTCAAGATAAATGTCCAAAATGACATTTAGGTGACCTAATGACATCACTTCAAAAGTTGTGCACATCATCATTTCAAATGGTTTTGAGTGATTAATTTCGCTTAATGTGTCAAACTGCATCAAAATTGAATGTGAAATGATCTTATATGTAGGAGCAAATCATTCTGCTTGAGTTTCGAAGGTTTTGCTGGATTTTTTTGGACGAAATGCATCAAATTAAATGCCAATCCCCCCTTTTTGTTTTTGTTTACGTCATGCATTTATATAAATACCAAATAATTCCAGGCATGAATATTTATTGAACAAGAAAGCCCTAAACTCCTATTGGCTTAAGATAAATGTCCAAAATGACATCATCCCTTCCAGTCTTGGGGATCTCATAATTTCAGTGGATTTTCTTTTGTTATTATTATTAGTATTGGGACAAAATGCGACAAATTGACAGTGGGATCCCCTTTTTTTCTTTGTGTATTGAGATGATGCCAAATAATTCCATGCATGAATATTCAAATGAACTTTTATGTCATGGAATCTTATTGGCTCCAGATAAAGATACGGAATGACATAATCTCTCCTCATCATTTCGGTAAAAATGTTTTTTTCCAATTGTTATTATTATTATTGGGACAAAATGCATCAAATTGACAGTGGAATCTCATATTTTTTTCATTGTGTATTGATACAGTATGATAGTCAAATACTTCCATGCATGAATATTCAAATGAACTTGTATGTCATAAAATCTTATTGGCTCCAGATAAAAATACAGAATGACATCATCCCTCCTCATCATTTCAGTGGATTTTTTGTTGTTGTTGTTGTTGTTGTTGTTGTTGCTGTTGTTGTTGTTATTATTGAGACAAAATGCATCAAATTGACAATGTAACCACCCTTTTTCTTTTTTTGTCTTTCATCATGATATTATCATATGATAACCAAATAATTACATTCATGAATATTCAATGAGTTTGTCATGGAATTATTTTGGCTCCACATAAAGATACTGAATGACATCTTCCCTCCTCATCATTTTAGTGGATTATCTGCTATTATTATTATTATTATTATTATTATTATTATTATTTAGACAAATGCATCAAATTGATTGTGAAATGTATAAATAATTCCATGTATAAATACTCAACGAAGTAGAATGTAATTGGAATCTTATTGTCTCCAGATAAAGGTGGAGAATGACATCATCCTCGTAATTTCAGTAGATTTTCTAATTTCTATTATTATTATTATTATTATTGGGACAAAATGCATCAAACTGACATTGGAACCTTCTATTTGTTTTTATTATGTATTCATATGAGAACCAAATGATCCCATGCATAAATATTCAATGAACTAGAATATATTTAGAATCTTATTATACCTCCTTATCTTTTCAGTCGATTTTCTATTTTTCAATTATTATTATTATTATTATTATTGAGACAAAATGCATCAAATTGACAGTGTAATCTTTTTTCATTGTGTATTGATATTAGAGCCAAATAATGCCATGCATGAATATTCAATTGAACTTGTATGTCATGGAATCTTATCGACTCCAGATAAAGATACAGAATGAGTTTATCCCATTATTATTATTATTATTATTATTATTATTATTATTATTATTGGGATGAAATCCATTAAATTGACAATGAAAACCCCCTTTCTTTTTTCCAGATAATAATACGAAATTACATATCCCTCCTTATCAATTCAGTGGATTTTCTATTATTATTATTGAGACAATATGCATCAAATTGATAGAGAAACCCCCCTTTTTATAATTTTAGTATTATTATTATTATGAGAATGACATCATTTTATTAGATCTTCTGATTTTTCAATTATTATAATTATTGGGGACAAATAATATTATTATTTTATATGGGGACAAAATGCATCAAATTGACAGTAGTTTTTTTTTTATTTTTAGTTTTTTGTATTTATCACATTCATATGATAACCAAATAAATACATGCATGAATATTCTGTAAGCTAGCATGTAAGTGGAATCTTATCGGCTCCAGACAAAGATGCAGAATGACATCATCTCTCATCATTTCAGTTTGTACTGCTATCACTATTGGAACAAAATGCATCAAATGTACAGTGAAACTCATTTCATGTTTCCTTCATGTATTCATATGATAACCAAATAATTCCATTCATGAATATTCAGTGAACTAATATGTCATGAAATCTTCTTGGCTGTAGGTAACTTTACAGAATGATATCATCCCTCTTCATTATTTCAGTTTGTATTGTTGTTATTATTATTATTAGGACAAAATGCATCAAATTGACAGTGGAAACGTGTTTTTTTCTATCATGTGTTTATAATACAGCCAAATAATTCCATGTGTGAATATTAAATGTACTAGAAAGCCATGGATTCCTATTGGTTCCTGGTAAAAGTGCAGAACAACATCCTCCCTTCTCATCATTTTTAGTGGATCTTCTAATTTCCAAGTATTATTACCATTATTGTAAAATGACAACATAAGGACAACAATGCGCTCACTTTGGGCCGCATCAACCAATTAACATCTTCCTTTTTTGGTCTATGACATCCATCCATCCGCCGTTTTTTATCTTCCTGCCATGGATACGCCTTCACCCAGAGACCCCACAGTGCTGACAACTGAATGTCGTTTCCCATAAAGATGTTTTACCAGAATTCACTGTGGGATTCTCAAATACTACAGATGAATGGTGACTAGCCGACATGCAAATTTCCACACGTTCGTTGCATCATTGCAAAACAAGCTCCACACACAACACTGAAGCCATGTGATGCATCATGATGTCACCATGGAAGTGTACGCTTGGGAAATCTGTCTCACTGTGATAAATAGTCACTCTCCTCTGGATATACTGCAAACACACTGTTCAAGCCAGCATCTCCAACACATATCAACTTCCTCTTTATTCTGCCTCAAGTGTGACTGACTACCAAATGTTCTTCTGTTTACTTATCCATTCATTTGGCATGCACACTTTATTATTTTCTTCGATGTGCAACAACAGGAGACTGTGATTTAAATGCATTGGTGCTGCACTGGCTCTGCACTGCATGCAATTATTGACTTCCTGAACAGGATTTTCTGCTTTTAAGGACTGAAAATGATTGAGAACATTGGTTTTGGAGCCGTTATGTTGGTTTAATTTTCTTCTTTCAGAAATGTATGCATTCCGAAGCCTTTGTTCGGGAGTATAATGGTTGTGATTGCCTATTTATTTATGTTTTGTTGCCCTGTTTCACTACCCGCAGTGTTCATATTTGAGTTACGTGTTTCTGTTGTGTAATAAATGCAAGAGGAGTTTGAACTTGAATCAAGTTTGAGGTGTTTGTCTCGTAATGGTATACAGTAGCAACCAACATTTTAGGCTAACTTTTCTTTGTTGTTGTTTTGTTGTTGTTGTTTTTGTTTTGGGAAACTTAGTGAATCTTATAATGAATTACCCAGGTCATTTTTAAGAGTTCCTTAATGCTATTACTTATTTCTACTGTTATTTATTTGGTGGAACTACTTTTTAATATATTTAAATGTTATTATTTTATTTGTTTATTATTAAATTGTAATTTGTTATATATATATATATGCAATATCACATGAGTTGCAGTGTGATATGGCAGTGTATGGCACTGGTAGAGGTGGCGTTCGTTGACTTGAGGCTGCAGGCCGAGTGCCTTAGTGTCCTACCAGTGACGATATACAGCCATATCGCACTGCTACTTATATGATATTACATTTATACAACAGTTCAACGGCATAATTGTGTGTATAAACAAGAACATCAAACACGAAGGGTTTAAAAAACCCTTTGTACGAGAAACTACTTTCTTCCGCCATACATTCACATCTGCAGCTGACGTCAGAACAGCAGAAACCGTTGCTCATTCACCAACCTCACTTTAGAGCTAGTGTTTGAATGATTCTTTAGCATAATGTCTAAAGTGATGACAAAACAGGTAATTTTGCTCACATTTTATGATTTTAAGGCTGAACGGCATGAAATGCCATCAGTCTAGACACATTTCACAGTATTTCTCAGTTGCAATCGGGAGATCACAATAATTAACCCCGAAAAAGCCAAAGCAAAGCAAATGCTACCAGATTACTATGGTATAAATACACCACTACAACATATAAAAGAGAGAGATCGACTTAGAATATCACTTAACTGTTCTATACTGATTTATTCAAATGTAGTTTGAAATTTACACTGAGGAAACGCTAAGTTTTTCTCCCTAAGGACTTATTATGCGTTCTCAGTTGCCTATTTGTGGTGGTCAACCGTATGTTTCTTTGTTCTGCTGAGGGGCACCAAAGCGATAAATCTCAGAAATTATAAATGTTTAAAATATGCACTATCCTTATAAATAAACTTATAAATAAACTGCATAGTTGCAATCTAAACAACTGCATTCTCGCTTAAAAAGCCTCAAGAGTACATTGTTGTCCAGCTGTTGCAATATTTGTCAAACTGTAGTGAGTTTATTGATCTGCTGTCACTCTATGTGGGCGGAGTAATACAAAAGGGTGAAGAGGTTGTACGAGTGCTGTTATTGCA
>CAIGQZ010000427.1:36155609-36172575 GCA_903798205.1 Danio tinwini
ATATAGGGTGTTGATGTCATTAGACCACACCCCTTCTCATTACAGAGATGCACATCACCTAATATGCTTAATTGGTAGTAGGCTTTCGAGCCTATACAGCTTGGAGTAAGACAACATGCATAAAGAGGATGATGTGGTCAAAATACTCATTTGCCTAATAATTCTGCACTCCCTGTAACTGTATAGCAGTACGGCCAGCCATTAACTCGTTCGTTCAGTTAGTCAGACAGACAGTCGGTCGACAGCGGCCTCTGGTGGGTTTACGCGAGAACAGTGGGCGCAATCGGCACTCACGAGAGAAATCTGAGACGTGAAAAAGCGCACACAGCGGCCTCTCGCGGATTTGCGAAAACAAAAATGAATGTCCTCAAAAACTAGCGGTCTCCAGAAACGTCCACGGGACTATGTTTTTAGAATGAGCCTGGGTTTAATTATTCTATAGTCATTTGACAAACTCGATTTACGCAATAGTTACTTTCCCTGGTAATTAGTTTCTTTATAATTATGTAACTCAGTTACTATTTGTAAGAAGTAACTATAACTAATTACTCTTTTAAAGAACCGTGCCCAACACTTGTAATTAATCACGTTAAGTAACTCAATCACAGCTTAAGTCAAACAGAAAATGCTGCTCTCTAAATATGAGCTAAAAAAGATTGTGAGTTCTCATTCGCTTGCTTTATTTAGAAGATATTTTCCTAATTTGTGATTTAATAATTCAGTTATCAAAGGATTAAACGGCATCACATCTACAGCTGTTTTTCCAGAGATCACTGTAATTTGCAGCACATTAAATCTTCAGTGTGTGTGTGTGTGTGTTAATGAGCATTGTGATAAATAGACGTGTGTGACTCGGAGGCGATGAACACTGTTGCTGCTTAATTGCATCGTGTTTGTGTTTCTGCAGATGCTCTCAAACATCTACACATTGCTGGAAATAAACTACAAGTGTTTCTAGGTAACATCACTATTACTACGGCAACCATAGCGAGCATCACTGTACTATTACTATTGCTTCTTAAGGGCCTGGAGGTTGATTAAATCACGTGGTGTTACATTTCAGTCTGCTATTTATACTGCACTCGCACACGATAAATATCACACACCTCTCTAGATGATACAACTCTTCTGACTCCACATGGCAACACACAAAACACCTTGGCAAGAATGTGTATATTTGTAAATGAACCTAATAGTTTTGGAGAGATTTTTGAGCAGAAAATAATACATAATTAACGTTTTAATAGTTAAAATAATTTGTTTTGGGTTTTGCTTTGCATTTTGCTGTGCTGCATTTTGTTTTGCTGCGTTTTGTTTTGTTTAATGTTTTTTCTTTGTGTTTTGCTTAGCAGTTTTGCTGCGTTGAGTTTTGCTTTGCATTTTGCTTTACTATGCTGTGTTTTTTCCTTTGTGTTTAGTTTAGTTTGTGTGTGTGTGTGTGTGTGTGTGTGTGTGTGTGTGTGTGTGTGTGTTTTGCTTTGCATTGCATTGCATGTTGATTTTGCTTTGCTTTCTGTTGAATTGCTTTGCATTGTGTTGCGTTTTGCATTTTGTTTGGTTTTGAGCTTTGCTTTGTGTTTTTCTTTGTATTGTGTTGCGTTTGATTGCTTTGCTTTTTGTTTGGTTTTGCATTTTGCTTTGAGCTTTGCTTTGCTTTGTGTTGCATTGTGTTTTGCTTTGCATTTTGTTTGGTTTTGCATTTTGTTTTGAGCTTTGCTTTGCATTTTGCTTTGCCATTTTCATAGTATTGTGGGGTGAGTGTTTTTTTTTTTTTTTTTTGCTTTGCAGTTTGTTTGGTTTTGCATTGCATTTTGTTCTGTTTTGCATTCCGTTGCATTGTGTTTTTGTTCTGTTTTGCATTTTGTTTGATGTTACAAATTTTTGTTTTGCACTTTGCTTTGCGTTTTGCTTTGTGTTGCATTGCAATTTGTTCTGTTTTGCTTTGCATTTTGTTAGGTTTTGATTTGCTTTGTGTTGTGGTGTATTGGGTTTTTGTTTTGTATTTTGTTTTAAGCTTTGCTTTGCTGTGTTTTTGCGTTTTGTTTTGAGTTTTTGCGTTGGTCCTCAAATTATTATTATTATTTTTGTTTTGAACCCCGCATGTAAATGTAAAAAAAGGGAAGAAAATTATATACAGTTGAATTATTAGCTCCCTTTAGATTTTTTTCTTTTTTAAATATTTCCCAAAAGATGTTTAACAGAGCAAGGACATTTTCACAGTATGTCTGATAATATTTTTTTCTTGTGGAGAAAGTCTTATTTGTTTTATTTTGGCTAGAATAAAAGCAGTTTTACATTTTTTAAGAACCATTTTAAAGTAAAAATTATTAGCCCCTTTAAGCTAATCTTCTAATTGTCTAACCTGCCTAGTTAACCTAATTACCCTAGTTAAAGCCTTTAAATGTCACTTTAAGCTGTATAGAAGTGTCTTGAAAAATATCTAGTCAAATATTATTTACTGTCATCATGGCAAAGATAAAATAAATCAGTTATTAGAGATGAGTTATTAAAACTATTATGATTAGAAATGTGTTGAAAAAATATTCTCTGTTGTTAAACAGAAATTAGGAAAAAAAACAGCGGGGCTAATAATACAGGGAGGGTAATAATACAGGGCGGCTAATAATACAGGGGGGCTAATAATTCTGACTTCAACTGTATATATTGTTTTATTTCGTTCTTTCTACACACATGTTTAAAATAATTTAAACATGAAGTCACATTTCATCATTTTGTGCAAAAAAAGCATTAAATGACAGTATAGTTTTGTGTTTGAGTAAAACGTTTTGATTTACTGATGAAAGTCTTCCCAATTCAAAATACAAAATTTGGTATTAAGTCTTTTTTTGCGTATAAGAAAAATGTGAATTTTTTTTCTGACGTTTACATTCATTTTTAGCCAACAAAATACCAATGTTTTAATCAGTAGTGTTAAGATATTCATATTTGGTGGAATGATCGTGATTTCTTTTTCTCAGCTGTATAAAAGGAAAGTAATCATTATTAGGATTAGGAAAGTAATCACACAGACCTGAGGTCAGTTGTTTATCAGTGTTTAAAGTGTATGTACAGTAAATGATGTTAATGTGGAGGTGTTGATGTAATGTTTATATTTGTCTCTTGCTCTCTTTTACTCTGTTCATTTCTCTTTCCAGTTCACTCCATCCAGAAACCAGGCTTATCTCGCCTGAGACTAAATGTAGACCTTGCAGGCTGGAGGAAAAGGAATTTAAATTCAGGAGGGATGGATGAATTAAAACCGCAGTGAACTGTGCTGAAAACCTGCCAGCATTTGAAGAGAAAACACTGCTTTCTTAGACAAAAGGTAGATGGTTTTATAATGGCTTTAACAATAAATATTAAAAATTAAGATACATTAATACTACGTTTGTAAAATAAATACAAATAAAAAATACATTTGGTTCTGAAAGTACTATTTAAATACAAATTAATGCATAATAAATGTAATAATGTCGAAAATAATTACATAAAAAATTTTTCAATCTTATAGAAAATGTTACGAATAATATTAAATCATTTGGTGTTAAAAACCTTTAACATTAACCAAATATATTATTATTATTATTATTTTTTTTTTTTTTTATAATGTATTATAAGTATTTTTAATGACATATTTTACTGTACGGTTTTGTCCTTATAGGGATGCTCAAAATAACTGATTAACCGTTAACCGAAAGGGCGTGTTTGTAACCGATTAATGGTATCAGTTAAACGATTAAAAAATATTATTTTATATATTTTTAAAGTTTGGCTGCATGAAGGGCCAATCACCAAACACATCTTTTGCATTGAGAAGAGCATTGTTTAATGGTTTATTAACTGTTCTGGCGCTGCTTATGCGCCCTGCGCGCCTCACGTTATGCTGTTGCGCGCTGTGTGCTCGCGGTTGAAATAAAACTCAACCCTGATCGGAATAGTGCGTTACGTCAGTCACGTCTTTTTCATTCTTCAATCAAATGAAAGCAGAGCAGGGTTTCTGTTGAGGTGCCTGCAGTGTTTGTGTTGTCAGGATGACGGATATTTTTTTTAATGATGGAGGAGAAACTTGTGGTCGCAGTTTCAAGTTAGCCAGAGCTGTAGGCATATTTACAAATCATGGATTTCACAATGTTATTCTGTATATTACAATTATAACAACATGGACAGCAACACTCGCGCACAATAGACCAGCTGATTCAGTCGTTTCCTATAGTGACATAAAAAAAGAGCACCGCACTTCTTTTTTCTTGTCAAAATAAAAGGCAGTGTGGTGCAGTGCGCCTCGCATCTTTGAAACGGAAAAGTGCGTTCGCCCCTGATGTGCAACTTGCGGGATGCTAACACGTGCAACCACACGTGCCTACAGACGTATTTTGTCAAAGAAGCAAAATTAAAGAAGATTTCTAGTCACAGTTTGACAGATGAGTTGACACAAACCAGCGCTGATGCTGATTGCGAGTGAGGAAATAAGTCATTATGACATAATCTTTAACCTATGACTTCTATTATAATGTTAAAAGGAGTTTTGTGACATAATAACAACGAAGCATTAATCAAATGCATATTTTCAGTGGAGCGATCGATTTAATAACCTGATATTTTTATATGACGGACGAAAAAAAACATGATTGGAAAAATCAGCAAATGCCGGTTCTTAAAAAGGATTCAGTCAGTGTTTTCGTTTTGTAATCTAACTTGGTCATTTAGGTGAAAAATATCTAGGGCAGGCCTGTTTATTTTATTATTATTATTTAGTTTATTCTTTTTTTCTATGCTGTAGCACTGCAGGTGCGTGAAGATGTTCTGTCATGTTCTGTATGCTGCTGTTCGCATGATTTTATTAATTAATATTTGAATATTTATCTGTTAACGGTTAATGGTTAATATTCGGGTAACAAGCTGTGGTTGTCGGTTGGTAAAATAAACCGAAATGAGCATCCCTAGTCCTAAACAGCTTTAATACTTACTTACTCCCAGGGCGATTTATATCGAACTTGATATTTAGCTGCACCATGGTGTTTTGTAACATCTAGTTTTTATGAGGTGATTTGTTAGCCCAACGCTCAACTCTCAATCTGGAGGGACATGCACACATACACTACTGACAATTTAGCTTATTCAATTCCCATACAGCACATGTGTTTGGACTGTGGGGGAAACCGGCGCACCTGGAGGAAACCCACGCCAACACGGGGAGAACATGCAAACTCCACGCAGTAATGCCAACTGACCCAGCTAGGACTCGAACCAGCGACCTTCTTGCTGTGAGGCGACAGTGCAACCCACTGTGCCACCGTGTCGCCCCAAACAGCTTTAATAGTAAAATAAATAAATAAAACAAAAACAGAAAAGGAAATGGTATATTAATATGCATTAACATTAAATATAAAAAAGTATGATGTGAATAATAAAATAATACAAATAAAAAAGACATTTTGGTTTTTCCAGGTCTGAAAATACAATATAAATACAAATAAATACATAATAAATTAGTTTAATTGTTACTTGTTAATTGTTGTGTACTTCATGTTATACATTATATTATATAATTTGGTGTTAAAACCTTTAACATTAACCAAATATATCAATATTATTTGAAATGTGTATAATTTATTGTAATAATTAAGGAACATTGCCAAATTGAAGCCTTTTCTGTCTTTTAAGGAGTTGGAAACCATCATCAATGTTTTTATTACGTCCAGATTGGACTACTGCAACTCTTTGTTCCTCTCTCACCGCTCACTCCACCTCTATTCTCGTACACAGCCTTGTCACTTCACGCATTGATTACTGCAATTCTCTCCTTTACGGTCTTCCACAGAAATCCCTCCATAAGCTTCAACTGGTCCAGAACTCAGCTGCCCGCATCATCACCAAAACTCCTTCTTTTCACCATATCACCCCCATTTTACAAGATCTGCACTGGCTTCCAATCAAACCCAGAGTAGAATATAAAATCCTCCTGCATACATTCAAGGCCATCTATAACCTCTCACCTTCTTATTTGTCTGATGTTCTCCATATCACCACTCATTCCCGCTCTCTTAGATCCTCCTCCTCCATTCACCTCTCTGTTCCCTCTGCCCGTCTCAGCACAATGGGGAGCAGAGCTTTCAGTCGCTCTGCTCCCAAACTCTGGAATTCTCTTCCTCCTGACATCCGCAACATTGACTCTCTTCCTCTGTTTAAATCCAGACTTAAAACTCATCTGTTCAAAATAACTTACTCTTTATAACTGCATACTACACTCTGTATCATGTCTTTGTTTTTATCATCTTCTCTATTTTTATACTATTGGTTTATTTTTAATTATTGAATTGTGTATATAATGTTGTACAGTGACCTTGGGTTTCTTGAAAGGCGCTTTAAATAAAATGTATTATTATTATTATTATTATTTGTATTCAGGAGTTTGTGTACTTCAATTGTACACCCGCAGCAGGTTCAAAATGCAGCTGCTAGGCTTTTAACTGGGACAAAAGACATTTCTAGTATCTCACCAGTTTTATCCTCCCTTCACTGGCTGCTCCAATTTAGGATTCAATACAAGTTATTGTTATTTGTTTTTAAAGGTTTGAATGGCCTGGCACCTACTCATATTGGTGAGCTTCTTCACTGGCATACTTCATTGAGGCCAATCAGGTCGGAAAACCAGTTTCAGCTAGTTGTTCCCAAATCATGGTTGACGGGGCTTTTTCTGTCACAGACCCTCGTCAGTAACACGGTCTGCCTTTACATATCAGGTCGTGCTCTTCCTTTGGTGTTTTTAAGTCTCATTTAAAAAAATCACCTTCTGTCTCTTGCTTTTTGATTGTAATTAATTCATTTGAATCTGTTTTCCATATTTTGCTCATATAGATTTTGTTTGCTGGTTGATTTGTAAAGTACTTTGGTCAACATCTGTTGTTTTTAAATGTGCTCTATAAATAAAGCAAACAAACAAACAAACAAAACATAATAAGCAGGGCCAGACGGAATCTGCGGACATGCTTTGCTATTTCTGCAAAGGATTGTGTTAAAGATCTGCGGATTTATGAATGAATTTGGGAGTATCATAACTGAAAACTTAATACATGAAATAAAAAGTAATGCCTTTTACACTTGTATTTAGTGTTTACAATGCAAATCCAATTAGATCCACTTTATTTGGTAAAAAAAGGAAGTCTCCCATATAATATATCCAGGGCTTGACATTAACTTTTTTGATCACCAGCCACTGTGGCTAGTAGATTTCCAACATTAGCCACTCGCCATTTTCACTAGCCACATTTTTGTTGTTGGAAAAATATATTTTATATGCATAAATTTGACTTTGGCATGCTAAAATGACTTCATTTAGATTGTGTGTTTTTTCCACTTGCCTCCTCGTTCATTTCACTGTTTTTTGTGTTTGAGCATACTCAATGACCATGAGCAAATGGGTTATGCTTTTATGAAAAAGTGTCGCATTGCAATTCGTTTTCTTTCAAAGGACTTTTCAGGGCTCAACGCAATAAGGATTTACCTTTTTTTTTTCCTCTGGCCACACCAAACTAACTATTTCCTTGTCACAAATTTTAAATAATGTGTCAAAACCATAGACTGTAAAAAATATAGACGTAGTATCCGTGACGTCACCGATAGGTTTCTGAACACTGCAAAAGAAGCTACAAGTAGGCGCGGCCAACCGTCGCCATTTTGTTAGCGCGTCATCGCACCAAACGCGGGATACCAAATAAGGGCAAAGAGGCGGAGAGTGAGCGGAGCTACAGACGCATGCTTGATTCTCAGCATTTTGCTTAGACCTGGCTTAGACAGACTTTTTACTTTGAGAGAACGTTTAATACTTCATTACCTGTGACTCGATTGTATTCCGACCACACGTGCTTGGTTGTAGACTATATCAATAAAGTGTTTAGACTTTTAAAAACACTGTTGTAATACATTGAGCCACTAAACATTGTTCTTATGATGTTTTTCAACAGGAGGAAAACGCAAATTACTATCAAACACTTCAGATATAGTCTGTGTTAGTAAATGCAAGACTATTTGTAAGCACAACTAAGTGCACACAGCATGCTATAGTATCTGATAATTGCAGGAAATAATTCCAAAAGGCAAATGACTGTGTAAAGAAACATTAAACAAAACAAAAATACGATGTATATGCCGAGCTCAGCGGCTAATTAGCCTGAATCAGCTAAGGTGACGAGACGGCGACCAGCGAGGGCTAGCTGTCACTCAAGTGACCACGCCCTTAATTATGCAGACACAATATAACTTAATAAAAACGAAACGGATGAGTTATAAAAAAAATTCCCCCCCGTCACAGTTGTCATGAAGGGTAATCATAGCTATATGCACCAAAGCCATCTTTTGTACCAGGCTGTAAACATGCTTTTATCAGCTGTAAAAATGGCCAATTTATCAATGCAGTCAGAAAACACTTGGGTTTCCTAGAGCCAGCCCCCTCAAGGCGAGTCGATGAATTGCAGTTTTAGTTACTTCCGTATTGGCTTCCCGAGGGAGAGCGGGAGGTTGCTACTTGGTCAAAACAAGCAAAATACTGCTGTATACGTATACTTTTTATTCAACAAAACAGCTGACATTTAAGTGAAGTTTCACAAACTAATTTCGAGAGGAGCACGTGATATGATTGAGCACGTCTGGCTTCTCATCTGTAATCAGTAACAATCCAATCAGAACGATCCAAGCTTACTATTAATAGATCATTTTCTCCCTACTGCTCTATCTTCGTTTTGGAAGAATCCCCCCTTCCACCCCATCTCCTCCTTTTACTCCCTTTATCTAAGGGGAGCTCTCGAGACCTACCTGATCTCGGATCCCCTGATATGCTTATTGACCGGGCGGGAGCCTTGAGCTCAAGTATCTCCGAGCTCAGGGTTCTCTCCCAGGACAGCATGCCAAACCAGCTTAAATGCTAAGCATATCTAAGTGGGAACTCTTGAAAATATATATATATTCTCACGCATCTAACACCCGCATTTGGTGGGTTGGCAGGTGTTAATGTAAAGCCCTGAATATATCTATTAAAAGAAAGAAAATATGACTTTACAAACTGTATTGTAAATAAATCATAACAGTGAGCCTAATAATAAGCAATATAATAATAATATAATAAATAATAGTAAAATAAAATACATAAAACAAATGAAAACAAAAACAGAATAGCAAATGGTATATTATATTTAAATTTATAAAAAATTATAAAAATATCTATGCAAAATAAATTATAAATTAGATTTTTAATATATAAATATATTAATAAATAAATAATATAATAATTATAATATATAAAATATTGTATTATTAGGGGCGGCGCAGTAAGAAGGTCGCTGGTTTGAGCCTCGGCTGAGTCAGTTGGCATTTCTGTGTGGAGTTTGCATGTTCTCCCGGTGTTGGCGTGGGTTTCCTCTGGGTGCTACATAATAATAATTATTATTATTATAAAATATTTCCAAATGAAGCAAGATTTTATGCATTGGGAGTAACTAAATGGAGAAAAGAGGGATTTGTTTACTCATTCATTTATTTTCCTTCGGCTTAGTTCCTTTATTCATCAAGGGTCACCACAGCGGAATGAACCGCCAGCTTATATTTAGATTAGATTAGATTCATCTTTATTGTCATCACACATGTACAAGTACAGGAAAACGAAATGCAGTTTAGGTCTAACCAGGAGTGCAATAGCAGCAAGTGCAGGATACAGGTATAAGTTATAAAGTGCAGTTATAGAAAAACTATGCTGATATTTACAAATGGATGTACTGTGAACATTATATACAGGTTGTGTTAGCTATGAACAGAATATATATATATGTTTTACTTCCAGCTGCAACCCAGTACTGGGAAACACCCATACACTCACATTCGCTATGGCCAATATAGTTAATCAACTGACCTATAGTGCATGTGTTTGGACTTGTGGGGGAAACTGGAGCACCCTGAGGAACCCCACACCAACACAGGGATAACATGCAAACTCCACACAGAAATGCCAACTGACCCAGCCGGGACTCAAACCAGTGACTTTCTTACTGTGAGGCTGACCACTAAGCCACAGTGCTGCCTAAGAGGGATTTGTGCAAAACAAAAGTATGAATAGTGAACCTGATAGTAAGATGGTGACTTTTTTCCTCGTGCCGATTTCGGAAGTGAAGATGAAATGGGCTGTACAGCCGAGGCTTTATGACTTATGGTTGTCGAGTTCTGAGAGTGAAACCCTGCAGCGTTCAGTCCACACAATGAAACCGCCACTCATTGAAATATTATGTCATTTCTCTGCATCACACTCACTAGTGCCCTTCATTTGTCAGTAGGGAACATGACGTGGCCTACAATACAAGAACATTTTGTTCAGTTAGTGCAAGAAATATGTGCTGCTGTGTGGTTGCTTGGGTGGCACTTTGAGGAGAAATACTGGGAAAAAATCCTTACTCTGTTAATCATCGTTTGGGAAATACTTAAAAAAATAAATAAAATCAATAATTGTGACTTCAGCTGTATGTTAAACAGGCACTGGGCTGAAGATCAGTGTCTGTCAGTGGTTTATCTCTCTGTTTTAAATGATCTTCTCCTGCTGCATTGCAGTCGTGAATCTGTCCCTTTATCCATCAGATCAATGCAGTCCAAACACATTAAACACATGAGCAGTGGTCTGAGACTTCAGCAGAGCTTGTGTGTTTGAACGCCTCTTTAATATTGTCTGAGGGCTTACTCACACTTTGCTATCCTAACCGTGCCCAGGCCCGTTTCCTGGATCATTTGAGAAGTGTGAGTGCTCTGAGTCGCAAAAAGGAACTATTCTGAGAAACTAAGGAGTCAGTTCTCGTCCAGCGACTCAGCATCTGCGTGGAAAAGTTTGAAAACCATTACAAACTATAAAACACCATCCCCCAGCACTGTAGACAACCAATGACTTGCAAACGACCTGAATGAGTTTTACTGCCGGTTTGAGAAAACCCACCAAACCCACTTAGAACTGCTGTTTACACCACCATTAACACCTCCACCTCCCCCCGCCTCCCCCATACCTGCACTTCAGTTCAGTGTAGATGATGTGCGCCAGGTCTTCCAGAAACAGAGGAGGAAAAAAGCTCCAGGCCCAGATCTTATAACACCAGCCTGTTTAAAGTCCTGTGCTGATCAACTGGCCCCCATCTTCACCCTGATCTTCAACAGATCACTGGAGCTGTGTGAAGTGCCCTCCTGCTTCAAACGCTCCATCATCATTCCCATACCAAAGAAACCCAAACTCACAGGACTAAATGACTACAGACCGGTGGCGCTGACATCTGCGGTCATGAAGTCTTTTGAAAAACTGGTGCTGGCCCACCTGAAGGACATCACTGAATCCTCACTGGACTCTCTTCAGTTTGCCTACAGAGCAAACAGGTCTGTGGATGATGCAGTCAATATGGGACTGCATTATGTTCTGCAACACCTAGACAGACCAGGGACCTATGTGAGGATCTTGTTTGTTGACTTCAGCTCAGCTTTTAACACCATCATCCCAAAACTTCTCCTGCCCAAATTAACTCAGCTCTCCGTGCCCACCTCTGTCTGTCAGTGGATCAACAGCTTCCTAACGGACAGGCAGCAGCTGGTGAAGCTGGGAAAATTCTCATCCAGTACCCGCACAATTAGCACTGGCGCCCCCCCAGGGGTGTGTCCTCTCCCCACTGCTCTTCTCCCTGTACACGAATGACTGCACTTCAAAAGACTCCTCTGTCAAGCTCCTAAAGTTTGCAGACGACACCACACTTATCGGCCTCATTCAGGACGGTGACGAGTCTGCTTACAGACAGGAGGTTAAGGAGTTGGCTGTCTGGTGCAGTCACAACAACCTGGAGCTGAACACACTCAAAACAGTGGAGATGATAGTGGACTTCAGGAGAAACCCCCCTGCTCTCCCCCCACTGAGCATCATGAACAGCATTGAGGCAGCAGTGGAGTCATTCAGGTTCCTGGGCACCACCATCTCTCAGGACCTGAAGTGGGACACTCACATTAGACTCCATTGTCAAAAAAGCTCAACAGAGGCTGTACTTTCTTAGTCAGCTGAGGAAGTTCAACCTCCCAAAGGAGCTGCTAAAACAGTTCTACACCTCCATCATTGAATCAGTCATCTGCCCTTCAATAACTGTCTGGTTTAGCTCAGCTACCAAATCTGACCTCCGAAGACTACGTCGAATAGTTCAGACTGCTGAGCGAATCATTGGTACAACCCTCCCTACTCTCCAAGAACTGTACTTTTCCAGAGCGAGCAGAAGGGCTGCTAAAATCACTCTGGACTCCTCACACCCAGCACACTGCCTCTTTGAACTTTTACCTTCTGGTCGACGCTACAGAGCACTGCGCACCAGAACAGCCCGACACAGAAACAGTTTCTTCCCTCAGGCAATCCATCTCATGAACACTTGATGATAATAATAATTGTGGAACCAACATCACTACCTGCTATACACTTTTTTTATGCACACATACACTTATTTACAACACATTCTACATGCCAATTTGCACAAAACAGCTGCACATATTATGTTGTACATAGTAATACACCTGTACATACACTTGTCAATTTGTATATTGCATTCACTACTTTTTAAAATATATTTATTATCTGTTTTTTAGTCCTCTGTAATTCTGTTGCACTGTAGAAGCTCTGTCACCAAAACAAATTCCTCGTATGTGTGAACATACCTGGCAATAAAGCTCTTTCTGATTCTGATTCTGAATCTGAATCGGGCTCAGGCACGATTCACTTGGGTGGCCCTGGCCCGGTTGGAAGAGGTGGGCCTGAGCGCGGTTCACTTGGGCTCAGATGCAGTACGCTTACAGTGTGAGTGCAAGCGTGCCTGAGCCTGAAAGTGAAAGCGAGACGTGACTTTATTGGATTAAAATGGATTAATTAATCATTCGTCCTGTTCAATGAACGCAAACTGACGTAGATTATTAAAGACGCAAACCCCTCACTACACGACAGCTGCTCCTTCAGCAAACTTCCTAATTCCTGCAGCACGAGAACTTTATGATTGTTTAAAAGCGTCAAAAGTGGCTGATCTGTTCTGTGAAATATTAGACTGCGCGTCACCGCATATCAAACGACTTAAACGATATAACTAAAGAAATCTGTACTGTGCTAAACGAGAGCGCTTACTGAACAGCGCATCATCGATGACGTAAGCGCACACAGGCCCGAATGTAACGTGAGTGCGGGCTGTCGGGGGAGACAGGAGGGGGGACAAGTGTGCTTTGGCCCGGTTCAAGGCAACTGTACATAGTGTGAGTACGGCCTGAATCTCAAGTGTTTACTCATCATGAGTGTGACTCTGAGCGGATGGGTCTCAGTGGTGTCTTTATACACATTACAAATTGTACAACTCTGTACAAACATCTAGCTTAAATTGAATTTTTAACCAAGCACCTGGTGTTTGCAAAAAAAAAAGTATACAAGTTTGTTCTTTGCTTTTGTTTTTTCTTTAATTATTTTAGTTTTTTTACTCTAAATTGAAAACAAAGATGTTGTTACGCCCCGTGTGGCTCAGAGGATGAAAAGGGGCTTAACAAAAATATGACAACCCAATATTTTAAGAATTCCCCTAAAACGATAGCTGCTATGAATCGACACACACAAAAAAAGGTTCGCTTTATTACAATAAAGATAAATAAAAAGAATATTTAAATCACCCAAAATATATTTACAAATGTGTACAATAAATGCAAAATTAATTAAACAAACAATTCAATTCATCTTTATTTGTATAGCGCTTATACAATGTAGATTGTGTCAAAGCAGCTTCACATGGAAGTTTATAGTAAATTGAAACAGTGTCAGTTCAGTTTTCAGTGTTTAAGTTCAGTTCAGTTTAGCTCAGTTCAGTGTGGTTTAATAATCACTACTGAGAGTCCAAACACTGAAGAGCAAATCCATCGATGCGCAGCTCTACAGATCCCGAACCATGCAAGCCAGTGTCGACAGCGGCGAGGAAAAAACTTCACCAATTGGCGAAAGTGAAGAATTTAAAAAACCTTGAGAGAAACCAGGCTCAGTTGGGCACAACCATTTCTCCTATGGCCAAACGTCTTGTGCAGAGCTGCAGTTTAGGAGCGGGAAGCTAGACCTCAGCGAAGACTCGTCTGTCCTTGGAGCGTCACAGGAGTCTCATGCTCTCCACTCTTCCATGACCACCACAGCAGCTGCTGAGGATACGGCCTGGTCCAGGATTATGAAAACCTCAGGATCGTCTCGTCACTGGTCTTGGATTGCATCAGTGGCGCTGCATAGTCTGAGGGTCTCGGGATGAGTACCCCCAGGTGGAAATACAAATCAAATCAAATCACTTTTATTGTCACATCATCAGCAGCACGTGTGCTATGATGAGTGAAAAGCTTAGGTGCTGGCTCCAGACAGTGGAAAATGCAGATAGTGCAAATACAACAACAGTGCAAAATACAGACAGTGCAAAATACAGACAGTGCAAATACAGCGACAGTGTAAAATACAGACAGTGCAAATACAGACAGTGCAAAATACAACAACATACTCACAAAAAAGAAATAAAACAGTGTAAATTTGGAAATGTGACAGTGATGCGTACGATGGATAGGTGTACACATAGTTGTAGGCAGTATTGTTTAAGTATGGATTGGTTAAAGTGCAGTGCATGCTACATCTTTATGGTGTGCAGTGTGGGGTATGGGAGAGTTTGTGCGGGGTGTGTTAAGTGTTCATCAGCCTGATAGTCTGAGGGAAGAAACTTTCCTTCAGTCGACTGGTGCGTGACCGAATGCTGCGGAACCGTCTGCCTGAGGGTAGCAGAGAGAAAAGTCTATGGCTTGGGTGGCTGGAGTCGCTGATGATTCTCTTGGCTTTCCTCATGCACCTCCTGGTGTAGATGTCCTGGAGGGAGGGAAGCTCACCTCCTACTACACGTCCAGCAGTTCGCACAATCCTATGTAGACCTTTGCGATTGCTGCTGGTGCTGTTCCCGTACCAGGTGGTGATGCAGCCAGTGAGGATGCTCTCCACAGTGCAGGTGTAGAACGAGCGGAGGATGTGGGGGCTCATTCCAAACCTCCTGAGGCGCCTGAGGAAGAAGAGGCGTTGTTGTGCCTTCCTTAACACTGCGTCTGTGTGAGCAGTCCATGTCAGATCCTCAGCGATGTGTACTCCAAGAAACTTGAAAGTGCTGACTCTCTCCACTGGTGTCCCGTTGATGGTTATGGGAGTGTGTTCATTCTTCTCTCTCCTGAAATCCACCACCAGCTCCTTGGTTTTGCTGATGTTGAGTGAGAGGTGGTTTTCCTGACACCACTGCGTCAGAGTGTGCACCTCCTCTCTGTAGGCCGTCTCATCATTATCTGTGATTAGGCCCACCACCGTTGTGTCATGAGCAAATTTAACGATGACGTTGGAGCTGTGTTTGGATGTACAGTCATGTGTGTACAGGGAGTACAGGAGTGGGCTGAGAACACAGCCCTGTGGAGCACCAGTGTTGAGGATCAGTGTGGATGAGGTGATGTTGTTCATTCTGACCACCTGGCGTCTGCTTGACAGGAAGTCCAGGATCCAGTTGCACAGAGAGCTGTGTAGGCCCAGAGCCTGGAGCTTTATCACCAGCTTGGCAGGCACTATGGTGTTGAATGCTGAGCTGTAGTCCACAAACAGCATTCTCACATATGTGTTTTTGTTTTCCAGGTGAGACAGAGCAGTGTGCAAGGTGAAAGCAATTGCATCATCAGTGGAGCGGTTGTTTCTGTATGCAAATTGCAGAGGGTCAGTGTTAGCGGGCAGTACAGAGCAGATGTGATTTTTAATCAGCTTCTCAAAGCACTTGCTGAAAATGGGTGTCAGTGCAACCGGACGCCAGTCATTCAAGCATGTGGTTTTAGCTGATTTCGGTATTGGCACAATAGTAGCTGTCTTAAAGCATGTGGGAACCACAGACCGAGAGAGCGAGAGGTTAAAGATGTCCGTGAAAACCCCCGCTAGCTGGTGTGCGCATGCTTTAAGTACACGTCCAGGGATGCCATCTGGGCCCGTAGCTTTTCAGATGTTCACGCGACGGAAAGATCTCGTTACATCCGCTACAGAAACAGTGAGTGTGCTGGCGGTTTCTGTATCGGCCGCGGGAGCGCGCTGTGTGTGCGCGCTGTCCTGGGTTTCAAAGCGGGCATAGAACGAGTTGAGCTCGTCCGGGAGAGATGCAGCAATGTTCACAGTGGTGGATTTATTACTTTTAAAGTCCGTGATGTAATTAAGTCCCTGCCACATGCTCCTTGCGTTATTGGTGTTAAATTGACCCTCTATCTTGTCTTTGTATTGACGTTTTGCTGCTTTGATCGTTTTTCTGAGGTTGTAGTTTGCTCGTTTTTGTTCCTCAGCATTTCTGGATTTATAGGCGGAAGTTCGCACTGATAGGGCTGTTCGAACTTCGCCGTTGATCCATGGTTTTTGGTTGGGGTAGATACGGACAGTTTTTGTTGGGACCACGTCTTCTATGCACTTTCTGATGAAGCACGTAACTGTGTCTGAGTACACTTCGATGTCGTCATCAGAAGCTGCCCGGAACATCTCCCAGTCAACGTCATCAAAACAGTCTTGAAGTATGGAATCCGATTGGTCTGACCAGCTCTGAAACGTCCTGAGGGTGGGTGGTTCCCGTTTCAGTTTCTGCCTGTAAGCAGGCAAGAGCAGAACAGAAGAGTGATCTGATTTGCCAAATGGTGGGCGGGGGAGGGATTTGTAAGCATCCCGGAACGGAGAGTAGCAATGGTCCAAAATACGATCGCCACGCGTGTTTGTGGTGATATGTTGAAAGTATTTTGGAGCGATTTTCCTGAGATTGGCGTTGTTAAAGTCCCCTGTAACAATAAACGCTGCCTCCGGGTGTGCGGTTTCCTGCTCGTTTATGCTCCCATACAGAATAAGGAGAATAATTAGCGTAGCTGCTGTTCATAGTGT
>CAIGQZ010000427.1:36172675-36187292 GCA_903798205.1 Danio tinwini
CACTCTTCCATGACCACCACAGCAGCTGCTGAGGATACGGCCTGGTCCAGGATTATGAAAACCTCAGGATCGTCTCGTCACTGGTCTTGGATTGCATCAGTGGCGCTGCATAGTCTGAGGGTCTCGGGATGAGTACCCCCAGGTGGAAATACAGAATAAGGAGAATAATTAGCGTAGCTGCTGTTCATAGTGTGTATAAACAAGAAGCAAAATCCTGTGTGGGGCACATCATGCCTCATAACGCTATTTCTCTAGTTTTGAACTGCGAGAGTGTGTCTGAGCCTCGGACATTATCAGAAAGGCTATTACAGACCGAGTGTATTAAAGATGTTAAAGACTGGATGACAAACAATTCTCTTAAACTCAGACAAAACAGAATTATTACTTATCGGGCCTAAATCCCGTACACAGCAGATCTCACAACTCCACCTGCAATTAGGGGGATACAAAGTTAGCGTTAGCTCTACTATAAAAGATCTGGGTGTCATATTAGACAGCAATTTAACTTTTGAAAATCACATCTCACATGTCACAAAAACTGCCTTCTTTCATCTGAGAAACATAGCTAAATTGAGAAGTATGCTATCCATCTCAGATGCAGAAAAGCTAGTCCATGCTTTTATGACTTCTAGGCTGGATTACTGTAATGCTCTGTTTGCTGGTTGCCCAGCATCCTCTATTAACAAACTTCAGCTAGTACAAAATGCAGCTGCCAGAGTTCTTACCAGGTCTAGAAAATATGATCATATCACCCTAATTTTATCCTCCTTACACTGGCTGCCTGTTAAGTTTCGTATTGAATTTAAAATATTGCTTCTTACCTATAAAGCTTTAAATAGTCTAGCTCCTGTTTATCTAACCAACCTCCTGTCTCGCTACAATCCAACCCGCTCTTTAAGATCTCAAAACTCAGGGCTTCTAGTAGTACCTAGAATAGCAAAGTCGAGTAAAGGAGGTCGAGCCTTCTCATTTATGGCCCCTATCCTAATAGAGGGAAGGAAAATCAGCGGTGCCAAATCAAAGAAAATAACAAATTAAACACCCTCTAACTAAACCCTCCCCCAACTCTAAATAACTAAAGACAAATATGTAAATAGGAAGAAAAAAAACATAGTCGGCGTCACGCGCCCCATACTCAACTGCACTCACTGGAACAAACATACACAGAGTAGCACCCGCTTCTGACCCAGTGGATTAACAGAGAATCAACTATGAGTGTGTAAAAATGTGACATACTTCACTTTCTCTTCCCTTTTAGCAGATTTAAGCAAGTTTAGTATGGGATGTTCTGAACAGATGTACAACTCAAACTCTTAAAGTGAACCAGAGAACAGGACAGGAACAAATGTCACACAGAAACACACAGCAGTAACAAAGGACAAGGATCTGCTCCCTTAATCTGGTCCGAGTCGTCACTGGAGTGCTTAAATAACCCAATCGGAATCCCTAGATTTCAGAAGAACAGCAGAGAGCAAATAAAAACAGAAAGGGGAGGAGGGAACAACAGAGCAACACCCCCAGGCATGTAACAGATGTAAATATGATTGTGATGTTATATTGTCATATTTTTATTACATCTCAATAAAAAAAGATTGCTAAAAAGGCAACAACATTAGCCTGCAATATCAAGCTTATTACAGTTTTTCTCAGTCACTTTGGTGCATTTCTCCCAACACTACTTACATTTGCACAACAGTTAATGCATTTCTCAAAACAATTAGTACAAACTGCAAAACCTAGTGGAAAACCTGCAAAAGCGTGTCACTTGCTCAAAATGGAGAGCTCATTCCTCAAAAGCAAGTATTGATGTCAATGAAAGTGTCAGTGTCATTAAGATGAAAAGTCCTGACAGCATTGATTATGAACAAGATAGTCAAATGTCTTTGTCATGTTTTCATTAGGACAGTTTACTCTGTTAATGTTTTCCACTGTAATAAAGTCAGATTTTGGAGACGCTTCCTGAAAATGCTCAAGACAGCACTATATACTATTGGAACAGCCATTTGAAAACCACAGTAAAGTTAGACATCACTGCATTTAGTGAGCTATCTGAGTACAAGACACTGAATATGTATGTTTCACACGTTTACTGCATTTGCTCTTTACAATTCTAATTTATTCACAGCATTGTGCAAAAGAATAAACACACCCTTATACACCCAACAAACATAAACTCCCTTTGGGTAGAGCTGTGCACAACTGTGAACAATATTGCAGGACATATTGGAACTGAACCTACAACATACACAGGTCTGTAAATCATTCATGAAACTGTTCAATTTAGAAAACATTTTCAGCAAAATAAAGATTTAAAGTGTTTTTATTAAATTTTCTTGACAGATTTTGACTAGTTCAACATTTTCATAACTAATGAGCACTATTAGTTTAATATGGAATGACTATTCAGCGTTCACAAGTTTAGTTCATTTTGACTGACATGACATAAGCAAATGATAATCTTATAAAACAGCAGAGAGTTGTATGAAAGTTGATGCATGTCCAAAAGCATTTGCAGTTTGTTGGAAGGAATGAGAAACTGCTACTGTGATGTGCACAAATGACTAATTGTTTTAAGAAATGCTTTAACCGTTGTGCAAATGTAAATAGTGTTGAGAGAAATGCACCAAAGCCACTGAGAAAAACTGTAATGTTAAAACTACTCATTCGGATGGGAAGTGCTGAAGCTGCCTGCACTGTTGCTATGGTTACATCTTTAGGCAAAAGTTGAGTGTAACTTTATTTCTTAAGCACTATAGGGAAACCAGAGCAACTTGTCACATTTATGACACAATCTTTCAAAAATGGATGAAAATATCCAGCCGGCTGTCATACAGGGAAACTTTCCCACTGTCAGTCAGTCAAAAAAATAAATACGTTTTACATTTTTAATGTTGAATACTGTCATACACAATAATATGTAAGCACTTTTGGCTTTATTAACTGCTTTAAATCACAATTAATATTAAGTAATAATGTTTATTTAGGGCGACGCGGTGGCACAGTAGGTAGTGCTGTCACCTCACAGCAAGAAGGTCGCTGGTTTGACTCCCAGGCCAGTTGGCATTTCTATGTGGAGTTTGCATGTTCTCCCCGTGTTGGCGTGGGTTTCCCCCACAAGTCCAAACACATGCGCTATAGGTGAATTGATGAGCTAAATTGGCCGTAGTGTATGAGTGTGTGTGTGAATGAGTGTGTATGGGTGTTTCTCAGTACTGGGTTGCGGCTGGAAGGGATTCGCTGTGTAGAACATATGCTGGAATAGTTGGCGATTCATTCTGCTGTCGCGACCCCTTATAAATAAGGGACTAAGCCGAAGGAAAATGAATGAATGAACATAGATTTGCCTATTTTTTTTTCAGGTTTACAGATGATTGATTTGGGTTTGTCTAAGATCTAATATACTAATACACACAACATTTCTTCTCCGATTGTTTACATTTGCACGGTACATGTACATTACGTTTACTCTCACTGGTTACAATGATGTGAACCTGTGTGTTTTTGTGTGCTTTTGACATTTTGTGCGCTTAGTTTAATGCTCGCATGACAGAAAATTGTATTTGGGTGTTTTGTTTGCTGCAGGGGGTGGCATGGTGGCTCAGTGGTTAGCACTGTCGCCTCACAGCAAGAAGGTCGCTGGTTTGAGTCCCAGCAGGGTCAGTTGGCATTTCAGTGTGGAGTTTGCATGTTCTCCCCATGTTGGCGTGGGTTTCGTCCGGGTGCTCCGGTTTCCCCACAGTCAAACACATGCGCTATAGGGGAATTGAATCAACTAAATTGGACATAGTGTATGAGTGTGTGTAAGGATGTTTCCCAGTACTGATTTGCTGGAAGGGCATCCGCTGCATAAAACATATGCTGAATAACTTGGCGGCCTTTACCCCTAGAAAGTTTTCTTAGGGGTGGCCAGAAGAGGCCACACCAAATCTTGGGGTGGCACACAAAAAAATAATAAGTTCAGTGTAATGTTATATATTTTTTCTGCTAAATGAAATAATGTGGTTTTAATTAATTTAATTAATTACTCTTGAAATATTGCAATTTATTCCAATTAATAATTCAGCAAGTACATGTGCAAACCAAATAAAATCAATATTTAGTTTAAAAACACTTTTCATATATCTAAATTATCTTTTATTTGTAAAAATATATTTTTCACATATATGCCATGTCTGAAATTAATAGTGAATTCATTATTAAAACAAACAAATGAACAAACCAGTGTTTGGGTGTTTTCCAGTGATGAGTTGCAGCTGGAAGGGCATCTGCTGCGTAAAACATATGCTGGATAAGTTGGCGGTTCATTATACTGTGGTGACCCCGGAATAATAAAGGGACTAAGCCGAAAAGAAAATGAATGAGTGAATATTCCTTTTTGGGTTACAATATTATTAATACAGCTTCTTCAGCTATGTCAGTGGCACCAATCAATCCACAATAATTTAGTGGCTGCTATTTATTTATTCATTTATTTATTAAAATATTTTGAACTTACGTAAGTACATTCTTGTGTATTTAATTAATAATATCAACAGCAAAATTACATTAGGGTGGCCACATGGGCCGTGGCCACCCCTGCTTGGTGGTTCATTCCGCTGTGGTGACCCCTGATGAATAAAGGGACTAAGCTGAAGGAAATTAAATGAATGAATGAATGTTTGCTGCAGTGACTGAGACAAGCTGTAAAGGCCACTCCCTCTTCTGTAAAGGGGCGGGCAGTATCAGCAGCTCATTTGCATTTAAAGTGACAATTTTTTCTTGCTTTTACCTAAGAAAGGGGCATTGTATTTTTTTTATTTAATAGTTTTATTTAATTACAGCATTGTATATTCATATATAGATATGTAATGGTATTAATTTCATATCATGATTTTAGTGTCCACAATTATTCATTCATTCATTCAGTTTCTTTTCTGCTTAGTCCCTTTATTAATCTGGGGTCGCCACAGCGGAATGCACCGCCAACTTATCCAGCATATGTTTAACATGGCAGATGCCCTCCCAGCTGCAACCCAGCACTGGAAAACATCCATACTCTTTTACACACATAGTCTACGGACAATTTAGCTTATTCAATTCACCTATACCGCATGTCTTTTGGACTTGTGGGGGAAACCGGAGGGAAACCCACGCGAACATGAGGAGAACATGCACACAGAAATGCCAACTGATCCAGCCGAGGCTCGAACCAGCAACCTTCTTGCTGTGAGGCGAATGTGCTACCCACTGTGCCACCGTAATGCCCACCACAATTATCTGTGGCGACCTCTGAAATAGAGACTAAACCAAAGGAAAATGAATGAATGATCGGTCTATTGTAATGCTTTTCAGTTGAATAAATGTTTTAAAAACCTCAAGAGCTGATCATTGTTAGCAGCTGTAATTAAATGATTTGGGTTGATAATTGACTTTTTAAAGTCATTTGTTCAACTGAATTCTGTCTCCACAAACCAGGCTTTTTACTGCAGCAGCTCTGAAATATGGCTAGATTTTGCATTCTCTTTCTCTCTCGCCGTGTGTAAAAAACAAAACAAAAAAAACAGTCGGTAAGAGTCTTAGCGCGAGCTGATTTGAGGCTGGCTGTTTGATGTGAGCTTCAGACCGGCTCATCAGATCCTGATGCCAGTATGAGGAGGGTTATGCAAGAGCACTGACTCACAGACTGCTGAAAACCAGCTCACACTCGCCACTGCACACTAATGACAAACATCTGATCTGCAGCCCACCATGCTGCATTCTTCTGTCTGGTTTCTACCATTATTTTTTTTTTCTGCATCATTACTCCAGTCTTCAGTGTCACATGAGCATCTAAAAATCAAAGATATTGATTCAATGATGGAGAAATGAGTGTTAGTATAATTAATGTTGAAAACAGTATTCTTTAAAGAATCTTTATTCAATAGAAAGTTCAAAGGAATAGGGTTTATTTAAATTATTTAATATAATATAATATATAGTAATATAATAATGACATCCAACTGACTGTCCAACTGCTTGTTAATGCAAATTTATAATCATCCAATCACATGGCAGCAATTCAGTGCATTTAGGCATGGTTAAAACAATCTGCTGCATTTCAAACCGAGCATCAGAATGGGGAAGAAAGGGGATTTAAGTGACTTTAAACGTGGCATGGTTGTTGGTGCCAGACGGACTGGTCTGAGTATTTCAGAAACTGCTGATCTACTGGGAATTTCACTCACAACCATCTCTAGGGTTTACAGAAAATGGTCCGAAAAGGAGAAAATATCCAGTGAGTT
Organism: Danio tinwini; assembly: GCA_903798205.1. Taxonomy (NCBI): domain Eukaryota; kingdom Metazoa; phylum Chordata; class Actinopteri; order Cypriniformes; family Danionidae; genus Danio; species Danio tinwini. The sequence goes on from CAIGQZ010000427.1 coordinate 36,178,936, forward strand.
CTGTGGGCCCAAATACCTTGCTGATGCCAGAGGTCAGAGGAGAATGGCCAAACTGGTTCCAGCTGATAGAAAGGCAACAGTAACTCAAATAACCACTCATTACAACCGAGGTATGCAGAAGAGCATCTCTGAACACACAACACGTCCAACCTTGAGGCAGATGGGCTACAGCAGCAGAAGACCACACCGTGTGCCACTACTGTCAGCTAAGAACAGGAAACTGAGGCTACAATTCACACAGGCTCACCAAATTTAAACCAAAGAAGATTGGAGAAACGTTGCCTGGTCTGATGAGTCTCCATTTCTGCTGCAACATTCGGATGGTAGGGTCAGAATTTGGCATCAACAACATGAAAGCGTGGATCTATTCTACCTTGTATCAACAGTTCAGGCTAGTGGTGCTGGTGTAATGGTGTAGGGGATATTTTCTTGGCACACTTTGGGCCCATTAGTATCAATTGAGCATTGTGTCAACGCCACAGCCTACCTGAGTATTGTTGCTGACCATGTCCATCTCCTTATGACCACAGTGTACTCATCTTCTGATGGCTACTTCCAGCAGGATAAAGCACCATGTCATAAATACTGAATCATCTCAGACTGGTTTCTTGAACATGACAATGAGTTCGCTGTACTCAAATGGCCTCCACAGTCACCAGACCTCAATCTAGTAGAGCACTTTTGGGATGTGGTGGAACAGGAGATTCGCATCATGGATGTGTAGCTGACAAATCTCCAGCAACCAAAATCTCTGAGGAATATTTCCAGTACTTTGACAAACTTTGTGCCATGAAGGATTAAGGCAGTTCTGGAGGGAAATATACTAATAAAGTGTACCTAATAAAGTGGATGTCCCCCAATGTGTAGTTGTACCAAGCTCATTAGTGCCTTTACTAGTGCCCAAATTTGAGCACACTACCTACTGATGAATGATTTCGGGAGCTAGGGTGCTGAGACACAAAAAAATACTATGCAAGTTAATCAGAATATTGACCTCAGCATATACTTTGTGTTCAACAACAGAAAGAAACACTTGAAAGAAGTGGACGATGAGTAAATGATGACAGAATTAATTTTTTTGGTTGAGTTGTCCCTTTAAAACAGAACACACCTCACCATATATATGCATGTGTTTGGTGTGCATTGATCATGCATGAGTATCATGAGACATGTTGTAAGAGCTCATGCATGAGTCTGGATTGTTTGCGTATCAGGATCATTCATGAGCTCCTGCGCTGAGAAATTAATATGGCCGATCTGAGACACAGCATGTGTAAATAATGCATGAACGCCTGGCGTCAGAGAAGCTTGTCATCTAATGAGAGTAAAGCCTGTAGGAGAATATGTGGACGTTCACTGTCAGCATTGGGGAATATTGACCTCAATTCTGAAGATATGCAATAAAGCAGATCTCAGTCCTGACCCAAAAATTAAGTCAACGGCAACCAGGGAAAATCAGTGTAAAGGGGATAGTTCACCCAAAAATGTTTATTTACTCACTATTTATTCTCCATCAAGTGCAATGAAAATTATATATTAATAGCATTTACTACATTTTTTTAAGGTAAGTGCTTGCAAACAATTTATATGGGCTGAATTTAAACAAATTAAATTGAGTAAAATTCAACTTAATTTGTTTGTTTAAATTCAGCCCATGTCGATTGTTTCCAACCATTTACCATGAAAGTATTTAGTAAATCCAATGAATCCTTTTTTTCAGCGTGTTTCCAAACCTTTATAAGTTTTTATCATCTGTTAAACGCAAAAGAAGATTCAATCCAATTAATTTTGATTTCGATAGGGCTTTTACAATGTAGATAGTGTCAAAGCAGCCTCAAATAGAAGATTATAGTGAATTGAAACAATGTCAGTTCAGTTTTCAGTGTTTAAGTTCAGTTCAGTTTAGCTCAGTTCAGTGTGGTTTAATAATCATTGCTGAGAGCCCAAACACTGAAGAGTAATCCATCGATGTGCAGCTCTACAAGTCTCAACCATGCAAGCCAGTGGCAACAGCGGCGAGAAAAAAACTTTACCGATTGGCAAAAGTGAAGGATAAAAACCTCAACCATGTGCACGACCATTTCTCCTATGGCCAAACGTCTTGTGCAGAGCTGCAGTCTAGGCGCCGGAGGCCGGAGAACGCTGGACCTCAGCGAAGACTCGGCTGTCCCTGGAGGTCACAGGAATCAGAAGCATGCTCTCCACTCCTCCATGACCACCACAGCAGCTGCTCAGGATACGGCCTGGTCCAGGATTGTGGAACCTTGGGATCATCTCTTCACAGGTCTTGGATTGCATCAGTGGCACTGCATAATCTCTGGGGGTCTCCGGATGAGTATCCCCAGGTGGAAATAGAGAATAAAAAGAATAATTAGCGTAGCTGCTGTTCATAGTGTATATAAATGAGATGTGTGGAGCACACTCATGCATCATACCGCTATGTGATGCATTGAGTGTATGCTTTACTAAAAAGATAAGTCTTTAATCTAGTTTTGAACTGGAAGAGTGTGTTTGAGCCTCGGACATTATCAGGAAGGCTATTCCAGAGTTTAGGGGCCATAAATGAGAAGGCTCGACCTCCTTTACTCGACTTTGCTATTCTAGGTACTACTAGAAGCCCTGAGTTTTGAGATCTTAAAGAGCGGGTTGGATTGTAGCGAGACAGGAGGTTGGTTAAATAAATAGGAGCTCGATTATTTAAGGCTTTATAGGTAAGAAGCAATATTTTAAATTCAATACGAAACTGAACAGGCAGCCAGTGTAAAGAGGATAAAATTGGGGTGATGTTATCATATTTTCAAGACCTGGTAAGAACTCTGGCAGCTGCATTTTGTACTAGCTGTAGTTTGTTAATAGAGGATGCTGGGCAACCAACAAACAGAGCATTACAGTAATCCAGGCTAGATGTCATAAAAGCATGGACTAGCTTTTCTGCATCTGAGATGGATAGCATACTTTGAAGAATGCTGACAACCTGTAACTATTGACTTCCAAAATATTTGTTTTTCCTACTAAGGAATTCAGTGGTTACAGATTTTCAGCTGTCTTCAAAAGATCTTATTTTGTCTTCAACAGATTAAAGAAACTCAAACAGGTTTAGGACTAATGAATAGTGAGAAAATATCCCCCACACCATTACACCACCACCAGCCTGAACCGTTGATACAAAGCAGGATGGATCCATGCTTTCATTGTTTGTTGATGCCAAATTCTGACCCGACCATCTGAATGTTCCAGCAGAAATGGAGACTCATCAGACCAGGCAACGTTTCTCCAATCTTCTATTGTCCAATTTTGGTGAGTCTGTGTGAATTGTAGCCTCAGTTTCCTGTTCTGAGCTGACATTAGTGGCACCCGCTGTGGTCTTCTGCTGCTGTAGCTCATCCGCTTCAAGGTTGGACGTGTTGTGCGTTCAGAGATGGTCTTCTGAAGACCTTGGTTGTAATGAGTGCTTATTTGAGTTACTGTTGCCTTTCTATCAGCTGGAACCAGTCTGGCCATTCTCCCCTACCTCAGGCATTTGCGCCCACAGAATTGCCGCTCACTGGAAATTTTCTCTTTTTCGACCATTCTCTGTAAACCCTAGAGATGGTTGTGCGTAAAAAACCCAGTATATCAACATTTTCTGAAAATACTCAGACCAGTCCGTCTGGCACCAACAACCATTCTACGTTCAAAGTCACTTAAATCCCCTTTCTTGCCCACTCTGATGCTCGGTTTGAACTGAACCAGATCGCATTGACCATGTCTACATGCCTAAATGCATTGAGTTGCTGCCATGTGATTGGCTGGTTAGAAATTTGTGTTAACGAGCAGTTGGACAGATGTACCTAGTAAAATGGCCTGTGTGTGTATTTCCCCCAGCTCTATATAACTCTATAAGCAGTGTGTTGAACATTTTGAAGAGTCTCAGGACAGCCAGATGTGAGCGTCTGTCTCCGTCTCTCTCTGTGTTTCTGCTGACTGCGGCTGGATTTTGCGTGTGAAGCTCCTCTGTCAGTGTCGTGTGATACGCCAGCAGGTGTTTGTGTTCAGCACATTTTCTCAAATCGATACGCAGAGCTGGAACCTACAGCAGAAATGCAGCCCGTCTGGGGAATTCAATATCCTTATGTGAGCTGTATGTTGTTAGAGGGTCTTTAGCATCAAGGTCAAGGGTATCGGGAGCTTGGGTTTTCCTCACAGACTTTTTGAGGATTTTAAAAAGGCTGTGTGATGCTTTACAAGTAGAAATTTGATATATGATCGAATATACAGTTGAATTATTAGCCCCACTGTATATATTTTTTCTGTGTAATGGAGACGTTTTCAACACACTTCTAAACATAATAGTTTTAATAACTCATCTCTAATAACTGATTTATTTTTTCTTTGCCATGATGACAGCACATAATATTTCAGTAGATGTTTTCAAGATACTAGTATTCAGCTTAAAGTGACATTTAAAGGCTTAACTAGGTTAAAGTTAGGGTAATTAGGCAAGTCATTGTATAATGATGATTTGTTCTTTAGACAATTATAAAAAAATACTGCTTTAGGGGGCTATTAATATTGACTTTAGTATGGTTTAAAAACTGCTTTTAGACTAGCCGAAATAAAACTTTCTGCAGAAGAAAAAACATTATCAGACATACTGTGCTCTGTTAAACAACATTTGGGAAATATTTGACAAATAAAAAAATAATCACAGAAGGGTGAATAACTCTGACTTCAACTATCATCTGTATTTCTGGCGAATTTTGTAGCCAGAGGTGTGTATGACTGCATTTCGTCTTTAAAACACAAGACAAAAACAGAAGCCAAAAAGTAAAATAAGTAAAATTCAGACGAGGGATTTCTTTTTCAGGATTGCTTTTTAAAACGGTTCAGTTTAAGGAAGTGGGTGGGCGGGTCAATTTGTGCTTTTAAAAGCACTATTGGTTGGGTTTAGGGAAGAAGGAGGGTGGTTCAGTCGATTAAGCCGAAGTCACACTAGAGTTTGAGCTTGCGAATTAGACATTTAAAAAAAGCGAGTGATTGCTCCATGTTTTAAATTTCTGTTCAGAGAGGTCATGTTTTGATCCTGGATTGGTCTCACGCAGTCAACTGATGCGATTTCGCAGGTCAGAGTTCACCAAGCTTGAACTTTGCACCGCAGCAACCTGCGAAACTCTGACGCATGACCCTGCGTTTCCGGTCTGACGCATTCGCGTGCGTATGAATGGAAGTCTATGGGGAGAAAAGCCAGTGTGACCGCGGCTTGAGTCAGTCAGTGAGTTAGTCAACAGCGGCCTCTAGTGGATTTACGCAAGAAGAGCAGGCATGAATGGCACTCGTGAGAGAAATTAGAGATCTCAAAAAGCTTGAACAGCAGCCTCTGGTGGATTTACAAGAACAAAAACTGCAAAAAAAAAAAAAACGTAGCTCCTGGGACGTATTTGGCGCTATCCAGAAATGTATACTGTATAGCAGTACATTTCTAGAATGAGCCTTTGTTGCAACATATATACTGTAAAACCAAACAGTCAACTTTATCAAAAGAAATGAGTTTCGTTAACTCAAAATTTACTGAAAGTTAATTCTACTCATTTGAAAAGAGTTTTGAACTCAGTGTTGAAGGTAATGAGTTTATTATATACCTCATTTTCACAGTACTCATATATATTAGTTATTAACTCAAATGGTTTGTAGCAATTGGTTTTCTCAAACAGTTTGAGTTGCCTAAACTTATAGTGTTTTACAGCACTCAGTTGATTTGAGTTCTCTTCATTTATTGGGTTTAACTGTGCTCAGAGTGCTTCATTTACTCAAATGGAGTAAGTTCACAGCACTCATTAGGATTAGTTTTTAAACTCAAATGGTTTGTAGCAATCGGTTTCCTCAAACGGTTTGAGTTACCTTAACCTTTTTGGGTTTACGGTGTATGTATGTATATATATACACCACCGGGCAAAAGTTTGGGGTCAGTAGGATTGTTAAATGTTTTAAAATAAGCTTCTCCTGCACACCAAGGCTGCATTTATTTATTCAAAAATACAGCACACATTGTAAAATTGTGAAATGTTATTGCACAATACTAATAAAAGCAATAATGACAGGAGTAATGATTACATTTGAAACCACATACACACTTCAAAAAACATTGAGTTATTCATTTAACCCAATAGTTGAGAATATTTGGTGCTTTGTTAGGTTATTTAAACTTTATGGGGTTTTTATTAATAACGCAACCAGTTGAGTTAAATATCTGGTGCTGTGTTGGATTATTTTTTTAACCTTTATTGGGTTATTAATTTATTTAATAACTCAACCAATTGGGTTAAAAAAATAAATTTCAACAGTCAACTGATTTAACTGACACAGACAACTGTATTGACACGCGTACATGATGTTTTAAGTCTTTGTGTCTCCAGAATGTGTCTGTAAAGTATAATCTCAAAACACCCATCAGATTTTTTATTATACCTGTCATAAGTTTCTATTTTGTAGCTCTTAGCATCAGGTAGCGTTTTTTGTGAACTGCGGCTTTAAGGCTAGTCCTTCACGGCCACTGTTTCTACGTGCCTGTCAGCGTGCCTTAATCTCCGCCCTCGGCTGCGTCAGACAACAGACAAACACGAAGGAATGAGATCTCACGTAATATTTGTGAGAAATACTACAGTAAGAAGTTTATCAATGAGTGTTTGATGCATTTGACGTGGAGTTGCAAGGATGAGTCACACACAATGTCGTTACAAAGTTCACACACACACACACACACACATAGTTTTGCACTCTTTTTGCATGCAAATATGACAGGACACAGGTTAATCTCCACTGCTGTATGGATATCTGTTACGTTAATGTACAAAATAAACCTGATTTATTGTCCACAAACCGGGATTGAAGCGTCTTTTTTATTGTTCTGACATGCGGCTGTGTTGATGAAGTAAAGCTGAAGTAAATGGCTGTAATTTATTACACACATTCACTGTTTTAAAACATTTGTAAACTTGTAAAACTCACTCTTGATCACATTTAATGATGATTGATGATCCTAGCAAACTGAACAGACCTTTTATTCCCAGTTGTTTTGCGCACATCCTGTCTTGTTGATATGATTATACACGTTACTACGGAGACATGTTAATACACAGCTGTCAATCAATTCGGTGGGCGGGGGACTGCACTCCTACGTCAAGTTGCGATCGATCTCAAAACCGCTCCAATTGGTCCACCGTTTTTATGTTGTTAAATTGAAAAAAAAAAAAGAATTGAGTGTGTTTATATCACCCCAATATGACTGTCTATACCAGGGGTGGGCAAACTCGGTCCTGGAGGGCCGATGTCCTGCACAGTTTAGCTCCAACTATAATCAAACACACCTGCTTATAGATTTCTAGTGATCTTGAAGACACTGATTAGCATGTTCAGGTGTGTTTGATTAGTGTTGGAACAAAACTGTGCAGGACACCAGCCCTCCAGGACTGAGTTTGCCTATCCCTGGTCTATACACTATACCTACACATATGTCTGTCCGAACAGCTTGTAAAGTAGATTTTTCACCATAGGTGCCCTTTAATTATTATTTTTTTTTACATTTAATAAATGTCAACTTGATGAACAGAATCATTTTCTTTTAAAAAAACATGGAAAAAAAATACCCAAAACTTTTGACCGGTAATGTATATTTCCTATAATATTTTTTTTTCCGGAAGAAAGTCTTATTTGTTTTATTTCGGCTGGAATAAAAGCAGTTTCCATTTTTTTTATTCATTTTAAGGTCAAAATTATTAGCCCCCTTAAGCAATATTTGTTTTTCAATTGTCTACAGAACAAACCACTGTTATACAATGACTTGCCTAATTACCCTAACTTGCCAGATTAACCTAGTCAAGCCTTTAAATGTCACTTTAAGCTGAATACTAATGTCTTGAAAAATATCTAGTAAGATATTCTGTACTGTCATCACGGCAAAGACAATAAATTCCATGACCCACTGCGAACCCCTCATTTACTTTTCACTGTGCAGAAAAGCAGCTTGGTAGGTTTTTTGAAAGCGAGCCATAATGAGGATTTACCCTGAATGATGAAGAGATTTTTCTTGAATCCATCAGTCACACAAGCCTGAAAGAACACATCATAATTACAGCATGCTTCTCCAATGCATTCCACTTGTTGTGTTTTAATCTCCTTTATTTAAACAGCGTGTTATCGACACACAGTGCTTACTCATTTGCATTCCTGTACTCTTCACAACAGTGTAAGGTCATTTGTAGTGAAATGACAGGCCATCTTGAATAATTACTGTAGGACAAGCAGGATAGCATGTTTGTAAGCTGGTTGCACAGCTGTGTGTGTGTGTGTGTGTGTGTGTGTGTGTGTGTGTGTGTGTGTGT
>CAIGQZ010000427.1:36187302-36207685 GCA_903798205.1 Danio tinwini
GTGTGTGTGTGTGTGTGTGTGTGTGTGTGTGTGTGTGTGTGTGTGTGTGTGTGAGTGTTTGATTACATGTGTTCTTCAGCCTCTTATTAATCTCATTAAATCAGCATTTGACAGAGTGATCGTCCCCATAGAGGTCCTTTAGGAGAATTTGCGAGTATCGATCTGCTCCAAAAAAAGAGGGGGGAAAGGTCTTAAGGGCATTTGCCAGCACTCAAAAACATATTTTCCTGCTTGTTCAAACTACTTATTTAAAATAAGCTGAAACAACCCATTCATTCATTCATATTCTTTTCAGCTTAGTCCCTTTATTAATCGGGGGTCGCCACAGCGGAATGAACCGCCAACTTATCCAGCATACGTTTTACGCAGCGGATGCATTTCCAGCTGCAACCCATCACTGGGAAACATACACACACACTCATTCACACACATACACTTCGGTCAATTTTAGCATACCCAATTCACCTAAAGCGCATGTCTTTGGACTGTGGGGGAAACCGGAGCACCCGGAGGAATCCCACGCGAACACGGGGGGAACATGCGCTGAAACAACTAAATTCTTGAAATTTTACTTACTTTTATTATGTTCAATACACTTAAGTTAATGTATTTTGTGATTAAATTTTGGCTGGAAAGTTTGATGGCTGTTTTTAATTGTGACATCTTAATAATAATAATAATAATAATAATAATAATAATAATAATAATAATAATAATAATAATAATAATAATAATAATGTTTTCATAATTAATGTATGATTATTATGATACAAATAAACCAGTCATAATAATATTATGCTGGATAATAAGTAATAAACAGTTATTATTTGTTATAATCAGAGTTGTGTATAACGCATTCCACAGTAACTGTATGTTCAAACCGAAAGCAGCGAGAGCGTCAAAGGTCGCTCTGGCCGCCCTGGCGACGACGCTCTCTGCCTTCAGCTCCGGCGGCGAGAGCGTCAAAATTCGCTACATTGATCTTGTATTTAAAAGAGCAGATGCAGCATATCAGCAAATCAGTTACATTCCCACATAAAACATGCTTTCTAGCGTGAAGATGTTGCACACTTTTTTATCAAATTCATTGAACTATGGAAGATCTAGTTGCCTGTGGTGTGGCTTTGCTCCACTTAATTATCCAATGTGTTCATATGCCTGAAATATTCTGAAGCATACCGTTTTGTATTGTCGCATGAGATTCCCGTTTTTTTAAAGAAAAAAATATATAACATTGATGCACATCAGTAACTCGCCAGTAGCTTTTTAATGTATGTTCCTGTAAAAAAAACATTGCAAATAATTGGAAATCCGGCGTCCGTAATATTAAAACTTTTGGGAACAACTGTGGTCGGAACCAAATTCACAGGTTTGTTTTTTTCTGTACTCCTCTCAAGCGGTGGACTTCTACATTCTGATTGGTTGCCGTCGAACCGCGTCACTGCTCATTAGCATAAAGTTGACTTGATTTCAACTCTCCTCGACGCCCACACCGGTGAGGACGCGCCGCGCTGCTCCTCGCCGCCGACTCCCATTGAAAATGAATGACTTCCGGCTACTTTGACGCTCTCGCCGCTTTCGGTGTGAACGTACAGTAACATGTTACTGTATTCAAAATACATTTTTGAGGAACGCAGTAATGTAACAAATTATATTTGACATGTATGTAATATGATTACAGTAACACTCTCAGTAATAAAGGTACGCGAGCTGTCACTGGGGTGGTACCTTTTTAAAAGGTACACATTTGTATCTAAAGGGTCCATATTAATACCTCAAGGGTACATATTAGTATCTAAAAAGTACAAAAGTGTTCCCCTTAATTTTTAGTTACCAATATGGACCCTTTAAGTACAAATATGTACCATTTGAAAAGGTACCACCCCAGTGACAGCTCCCGTACCTTTATTTCTGAGTGTACTAAAGTCAATGTAATTGCTTTACTTACGTTACTAATATAGTTTTTAGAAGGAAAAAATGCTTCTTTTAAATCACGTTTTCTGCTGCAACGTCAGTTAATGAACATGAGCTTTGTAAATTGCTGGAGAACGCCAGCTGAAATGGCTGCTGTCGAGAGTGGTTGCTTCTTCAAGTGGAAATACAGACATTACTTTGATTTCATTGAGCGTAAAAACAAAAATATTAATGTGAAATTCTGTCTAAGTCCAGTCTCTAAAGAACTTAACTCTTGTTTTTAGCTCAACCAGCAGCTCATTCAAGCACTTAGGCCCACTAATACGTTTTAGTTTTAGTGTTTTAGAATAAAAATGATCCGCGTCCTCACTGGCGTTTCACCCAGCATTTCTGGACAACTCTCAGTCCACACTACACTGCTGAAAACGCACATCACCTGACCACACACACATACTCTGGCATGCGATGAGAGCTGTGCACATCAGACTGCTCATCAAAGATCTCACGCTGGATCTAATCTCAGTATATTAGTTAAACATGATACTTAATTCAACTTGTTGTCTATATCTAACAACATATTCCCCGACTTTGGTCTTTTGAATCTAGTACTTGTTCTTAGGTAATGTGTTTTGGCTGAGCGCAGAGATAAGTTAATATAATAATTTATGTAACCGCGGACACTGATTCTGCACATTTGACTGATTGCTTGCCTTTATTTCCTATATTGTATAAACTTATTGTACGTTATACTTTTATAATGGCCATTTTTGATTATTAAAACTGATATTCAGCAAAAGAGACGGGGTATGATTGGAATTTTTCCTTAAAAAAGAAAGGAGGCAGTTATGCTATAGGCTCTGTTTTGTTATAAATATGCATACAGTGAAGGTGACGGTCATATAAATATGCAGCTACACGACTCCTCAACATGTTTAGTGTAGACAGTTCCTTATATCATGCTTTTATTTTATTGTTAAGAAAGTGAAACAGGCGATGCGGTGGCACAGTGGGTAGCACATTTGCCTCACAGCAAGAAGCTCGCTGGTTCGAGCCTCTGCTGGGTCAGTTGGCATTTCTGTGTGGAGTTTGCATGGATTTCCTCCGGTTTCCCCCACAGTCCAAAGATGTGGTATAAATGAAATGGATATGCTAAAATTGACGTGTGCGTGCGTGCATGCTTCAGGTGGTGGGTTGCAGCTGGAAAGGCATCCGCTGTGTAAAAACATATGCTGGATAAGTTGGCGGTTCATTCAACTGTGGCAATCCCAGATTAATAAAAGGACTAAGCCGAAAATGAATGAATGAATGAGTGAAACAACGTCGCCAGGTTGATGTGAATGAAGTACACTGTTCCCTTTAAAGAGTTACCCGACGTGTCCTTAAGAGTTTGCTTTCCATATCAAACTTGCGAAGTCTGAACATACAAGGAAAGGATGCAGGATTGAACTTTGTGTAGGCTACTTAATATTGAGGAAAAAGCCCCAATCAGATAGGCCAGGGGTTTTCAAACTGTGGTACGTGTACCACTAGTGGTACGCAGTGTAATCACTGAGTAATTAAAGTAAAATAATTAACACACTTTTAACCCTTTGACGCATTCGATAACACCAATGTGGTCAGTAAATTGATCATTTGAAGCGAATCTCCTCCCCATATTTGTAACAGTTGTAGGGGGCATATCCTGTATTTTTATATCCCAATGTTGACAGGTATGGTTTAATGACTCTAATGCGCAGTAAACAGACCTAATTTCTAATTTAAATATGTAAATACAAATAACATATTTAAAAGTTAATGTTTAGATTTTAAAGATACGTATGCAGATAAATCATATATACATGCAACATATATTTCAAAATTTATCAAAAAGAGTTTATATGTGAATATGATGATATATAGTCTATATTTATGAGGTCCAAGGAATGTTTCCAGGTTTTGATTAATAGGCTACTATTTGTTAATACTTTACATTTAAGTACAGCAGTTTTCTTTGTACTTTTTAAGAACTGTGCCATTTTTAATTAACTTTTAAAAGAAGATTTTAATTTAAACATTACTTATGTTTTTACCTGTAAGCACCGTGCAGCATTAATGTTTAAACTATTTAGAAAGTTTAAAGTGGCTGACAATAATAAATGTTCTTAATAATAGGAATTCATCTGCCTCATTTTTAAACTGTGCAGCTGTAGCTGCTTAATTAGGCCTCTGCTACGCTACTGTATTTTAATACTGGTCATTATGGTGGTACTTGGAGAGACCATTTTTTTTCTGAGGTGGTATTGAATGTTTGCAGCTACGCCTCCGTTTTCAGATGTCTCCGTTTCCCTCATCCACACTGACACAGAGCAGCAGCGTTTTAAAATGAAATGGATCAAATGAATGGTTTTTGGCGCTTGAAAACTTTGGCCTAGTGTGGACGGATGGCGTAACTGTAGCAAAACTTATGTTTTAAAACTAAAACATATTAATGTAAACGGGGCCTTAAGCAGAAAGCATTCTACGATAATACTCGTCACCAAGAAGGACACCGGCACCCAAAAACACGGTGATCCAACTCAACATAAACAGGCTAAATTGGATTTTTGTTCAGGATCAGGAGTGAAGCTATCGTCTGAATGTGAAGAGAAGCTTAGCTGCTGATGGGGCCGTTCACATATCGCATCTTTTGCCAGGCGCACCCAATTGAAAACCACATGTGACAAGAACTGACCGAATTTACACATTTAGGAAGACTTATTATCTCAGACAAACACAGAACACCCAAACACTGCAGTGCTTTTTCATACTATGGATGTCAATGGTTACAGTTATCCAGTTTTCCATCCAGTTTTCTTCTAAATGTCTTCTTTTGTGTAAAAAAAAAACAGCCGGTTTGGAACAAGTGAATGGTGGGAGAATTGTATGTTTTTGGGTGAACTCTTTAAGTATTTTGAACATGTCAAGCTGCTGGGATCAACCCATTGTAATGTTTTAGATTAAACTACTGAAAGAGCTGCAGTTTATTTAGTATTTTTATTGGTATATTTCATATGTTTTAAAAGTAACCTTAAAGTAAAGTAATTAGTAATCAAATTACTTTTTACATGAAGTAATTAGTAATGTAATCAGATTACAATTGTCCAGTAGTAATCAGTAATTTGTAATCGATTACTTTTTTTTAAAGTAACTTACCCAACACTGGTTATAAGTGATAAAACAGTTATCAGTTGTTTTAAAATTATTATAAAATGTATAACGCATGGCTGCACGGTGGTGCAGTGGGTAGCATGTTCGCCTCACAGCCAGAAGGTCACTGGTCAGGGTCAGTTGGCATTTCTATGTGAAGTTTGCATGTTCCCCTTGTGATTGCATGGGTTTCCTCCTGGTGCTCCGTTTTCTCCCACAAGTCTAAAGATATGCAGTACAGGTGAATTGGGTATGCTTAAATAGGCCGTAATGTATGTGTGTGAATTAGAATGTATGGGTGTTTCCCAGTGATTGGTTGCAGCTAGAAAGGTATCCGCTGCGTAAAACATATGCTCGATAAGTTGGCGGTTCATTCCGCTGTGGCGACCCCTGATTAATAAAGGGACTAAGCAGAAAAGAAAATGAATGTATAACGTATGATTATTTTTAGAATAAACCATAAATCTGTAATAATAATAACAATAATAATGTTGGTGAGAATAGATAAACAGTTATTCCTATTAATATTGCTGCATGCTGTTTTACAATAATTATGAAATTAATGAAATCAGAACTAATAATAATAATCTAGTATTACTCTAAGTATAATTGCAATTAAAATAAATAATTCATTGATTCATTCATTTTCCTTCGGCTTAGTCTCTATTTCAGAGGTCGCCACAGCGGAATGAACTGCAAACTATTCCAGCATATGTTTTATGCAGATGCCTTTCCAGCCACAATCCAGTACTGGGAAACACCCATACACTCAAACTCATACGCTACGGGTCCGTTTATCTTTTGGTCATTGGATTTTCATTTTAGAAGTGGATATTGAAAAATAAAAAACGAGCCGTCTTTTGATTTTGGTTTTGTTCAAAGCGAACATTGAAATTCGAGGCATTTTCTATTTCATGGTGAAAAACAAAAAAGCAAAATTCAAAAATGATTCGATTTTAGTTTTTTTATTTCGAATAACGAAAAATAAAATCACCAGAAAACAAAAACCAATAAAGGCTCGTTTTTTTATATTCCGAAACCAGACATGCCGACACACAGGCTAGCCTACTATAGGCTATTCCACTTAATAATGTTATAAAAGGAATTTTCTTGTGATAACGAGATTTTGTCAAGACATATTTTCCTCATTAAGACGCCAGATTTCTCGTATGGGGCCGGTTATAGAAGAGAGCGAGGCACAAAGTAACACTTTTTGGTTTTGGTCAAATAATGAACAAAGTAATGGGGTTAGACAAACCATATTTTTTTACCAACAACACACAAGCCTCTCCTACAAATGAGCACTGGAATTCTGATCGCTGGACCTATGGTTTCTGTGCAGTATTGCCAAAAGTGCTAGAAATACAAATGTTACTATTTACCCCACCTGCAGGGCAAGTTGTAACAGACAGGGGGTTAGTTGTAACACATGCTTATAAAGGCAGATTTCACACTATTAATTAAAATTCTGTCTACTTTAAATAGTAGCTATTTTTCCTCAGTAATTGGCTCATTTCTTTTTTATTCTACAAAGCACAGTATGTTTATTTATTTATTTGTTTATTGGATAAACACATTTGAATCTATTTGCATTATTAGCCATTATTATACAATGCATTTATTTGCATTATCAATAAAATATTTGTTTCTATTAAAACAATATTTTCTATTAAAAACATTTTTATTTAAAAAGTTCTCAACATTACACTCAAAATTTAAAAAAAAGATTGTGTTAGTTTAGTTGGTGTCCAACAGTGTGTGGCTTAATTGTAACACCTTGTTACAACTAACCTCACTGTGTCATGATTTCCTCAAAGCTGGCTAGCAGTCTCTGTTTTATACATCTTTCAAAATGGTTTCATCTTTTAGCCTAGAAGACGGTGATCACAACCATATAAGATTTTACATACATACTTTCACATATTTTATTTTTTTTAAATAAAAAATATTGACTGTAATAAAAAATACTGCAAAAATGGTTTCCTCCTGTGTTTCTCATCCAAATTTCGCTGAAATCTTTCAATAATTGGTAGGAAGACGTCTGCCGACACTGTGGTGAAAACCTCGGAAGCATGCCGTTGTTAACCCTGAGCAAATACCTTAAAACCCTGTGTTACATTTAACCCTGCGTTACTTTGTGCCCCGCGCTCCCCTAGACTATATATTTATTTTTTGTTAGCATGTTTTAAATGGAGCAATCTTTATTTTGACGTTACATGCAAGCATTTTGCTTTACTAAACACTTTTCTGAAAAGAAAGTTTTAATATTGTCAAAACCATAATAGTTCCCGAAGTTTGACCACAAATCATTTCAAGTGAGGGAGACATTAATACAGTTGTACATTATGCACATTTCATTAAGTCATAGTATTTTAAAATAAAAAAATTAACAATTAATTTTATCTGAAAGGAATCATGCTGCACAAACACCCTGATAAGCGTCCCATGTATTTTAAAAATGGATTGAATTAATATAGGCCTAAAAATGTGCAAATCTAGAACAGTCATGACAACACCACTGCCGTAGTGCTGACATTGCAGATACTGTGTTTCAGGGGTTTATTACTACTCTGAAAAAAAATTGTTCATTGGATTTACTAATGTTTTGAGGTAAGCGGTTACAAACTATTTATTTGGGCTATAAATTAAATTGATTAATGTTCAACTTGTGTGTTTAAACTTAGCCCATGTACATTGTTTGCAACCACTTACCTTAAAACAATAATAAATTCAATGAACCATTTTTTTCAGCATATATGTAAACATTTTACTTCACATCCAAAAACGTTTGCCCCGCCTCTTTTAACGCGTAGTGACCGCGTTCGCTCCGCCCCTTTTGACGCGTAGCTGTCGCGTTCGCCCCTCCCCCTTTAACGTGTAGTGTCCGCGTTCTCCCCGCCCCATTCGAACGCAGAGCAGACGCATTGGTGCTGAGGAGACGCGCGGATAGTAACGCCACAGAGGCGTGAGGACGACACGATTCATCCACACCACAGCCGCGAACACGCCAAAAATGCCACTCTCAGCACATCATAAAGCATAAGCGCTTCGTGTGATGGATGTTTGCGCTCCCGGCGGATGGATTAACACGGTAAGAGCATCTCTGCGTGCAGTGCGCGCGACAAGCGAGCGCAGCTGTTCTGACATTGACATTGAAAGCACGCGCATCGATATCTGACAGATGACATTATCAGATTGCATACAGATCTGTCTGTCCGTCTGTTGGTGTTGAAATGATCTGATGGCTGTGGTTGGAGCAGAGTTGCGCATGATGCTGCAGGTTATGAATGCATGAAACGTCCAAATTCGTGCATGCACATTAATTGATTTATTTAATCCCTATAAACTGCAATGTGTGCTCTTTGTAAACTACTATCTTGTGCGTGCAACTTAGTGTACGTAGTGTTCGTTTCTTGTGTGCAATGACGTCATTGGTTTTTAATATTACTATTATTAAGGTTATGTAACGCGGTCGTGTGTGTATTTTTTCGACGTCAGGAGATGCACAGCCAGGGGATCCTACTAGTGAACTAACCTCTAATGATGCCTGATGAAATGGTCTACTTGTGTCACGTGATGTGGGATGCTCTGGGCTGTACGTCATGGAGACTGTAATGTTAATGCTGGAGCTGCAGTGAGCGGCAATCCCTCTCTCTCATGCATGTTTAAAAGATGACATTAAGAAAAGTCTGCCATGATTTACTACTCACTGTAGTTATAAACTTGGGTTACGGAAAAGTCAATTGTTATTTTAGCGACTTTCACATGTGCATATCGAGGCTGGGTACAATTGACGATGTTTTGGCCGTCTATTTAAATGCATATAACTTTGTTTTTGGCCCTGCTCTTGTGAAAATTAAGTGCACTATTGTGAAATATTACAGGATTGAAATAATATGCTTACAGTAAATGCAAAGTGAATGTTTATAAGGTGAGGAAATAGCAGGAAAACATTTAAATGCACCTAGAACTTGTGTTATCATCATTAAAATTGCACTTGTAGTTGTATTATATCATTTTATACGTTTTTATTTCATTCTTATTCATCTTATTATTTTTTTTGCTAATCGTTTTTAAATGCCATTGACTATAGTCCACCCAAAATGTTATTATTGGCAATTATTTATTTATTTGAAGGCAGTTAAAAGTGCACTTTTATAATTGTTCTCTTATTTTCTTAACAAGCAGTATCAAGCTCTTGTAATACAACTGCAGCCTTTTATTTCATTATTAATTATATACAATAGTTAAATTACTTCTCTTTTGAATTTTGTTTTCAAAATTATAACATACAGGGCTTGGACAATGAAATGGAAACGCCTGGATTAAGACCGCAACGATTCATTAGTATGGTGTAGGCCCTCCCTTTGTAATCAATACAGCATCAGTTTGACTTGGGAATGACCGATAGTAGTCCTGCATTGTGGTTAGAGGAATTTTGAGACATTCTTCTTGCAGAATAGAGTGGTGGTGGAGGAAAGAATTTCCTGACTCGTTCCTTCAAAACACTCCAAAATAGCTCAATAATATTTAGGTCTGGTGACTGTGCACACCATGGGAGGTTCAACCTCACTTTCATGTTCATCAAACCACTCTGTCATTATCATCCTGATTCATGGCAACGCCTTCAGGATAAAATGTTTGAAGCAATTGGTGCTCATGGTGCTCCAGAATGGTTCGGTAGTCCTTGGCAGTGACGTGCCCATCTAGCACAAGTATTGGGCCTAGGGAATGCCATGATATTGCAACCCAAACCATTAATAATCCACCCCTATGCTTCACTCTGGGCATCAACAGTCTAGGTGGGACGCTTCTTTGGGGCTTCTCCACACCGTAACTCTACCGAATGTGGGGAAGACACTGAAGGTGGAACAATACATGGTTCACATTGTCCACAAGACTTTTTGATTTTGGAGTGACCAAAAATTTGGCTATTTTATATTTTATACATGTATATTGACCCTGTGGAGCTCCTGACAAACAGTTTCAATAGAAACAGGAGAGTTAAGGTGCTCATTTAATTCTGCAGTGAGTTGGGCAGCTGTGCTATTTAATTTTTTTATTTATTAGTGTTAATCGTTTTACTAACTACTTTTTTCACAATCTTTTTGTTAAATGTCTTTGAATATGGTCCAGCCACATACATTTATTAATTTAGCTGACACTGTAATCCAGAATGTCTTACAAATGAAAGATATAACTTATTACTTATTACAAAGTGGAAAATAATCATGATACTTTTTGGCAATGTTAGCTAAAATAGGATAAGGATTTTTTAGAATGTATTTGTTGATTTATTATGAGGCACTTAAAGGGCACCTATTTTAATTCTTTTTTAAGAGGTAATATTAATATTATGGTTCTTCTGAGTGTGCCAGTTTAGGTTCAGTTCAAAACACAATTCAGATTTTTTTATTATGATGTGTTAAAAAGTGTCATTTTGGGGGAGTGTACACAGTTTGCTGTTTTAGGGGCTTGTTGCTTCACATAAAAACTAGTTTTGACTTCCCGCCCAACTTAACAAGGGGGTGGACCCAAGAGCTCCCCCGCTGTGTGTATTGCAATAGACAGGCAGACAGAGAGAAGCAACACGAGTACCAGCATTCAGACGTACATGTAGGACTCAGACACAGACCAAGCAGAGAGTACAGAATCATGTGTCTTTGTATAGTTTTACAGCCAGCTGTGTGCTAGTTTAAAGCTCCGAACTTGTAGCCTACACCGAGACTAATAAAGCACAGTGAATTAACTGACTGAAGGGCATCACACACCAGATGCAACGCGACACGGCGCGCACATGACAGTTGAAAGTATCGCACACTTGCAGCGCCGGTGTGTCACCTGATAGAAACATGTTTAGAATTCAGAAATGCATGCCGCTGCGTGCCGCGACGCTGAGTGTCGCCGAGCGGCACTTCTGGTGTAGGACCTGCTTGAGGCTATAACTAGAGGGCGTCATACACTGAATGCGTCGCTCAAAGCCACGACGCGGCACACCAGACGCGCACATTCGCATGTAATTTAAAATAAAAACTATTCAGATTACGCTCTGTGGCGCGGCAGAAATATGAACAGTGTCCTGAGCAGGGCCAGTGCGTCCATAGAGGCGACCTAGGTGGCAGAATAGTGAGCAAACCCCACGGTCGTCACTTTCACCCGCGACAACGCGAAATGCATGGCGCTGCGCGCTGTTAGTTCGTTATTTCCAACGCGCTCGCACTTTCCAGCTGCACCTAGTTAAGATGACGGAGCTTCTGTGACCGCTGGAAATGCAAACCGCTGAAGTTTAAGGAAGACACAATGAAAAATACACATGTATGCAAACCCACCAAAACTCACAAACACTGGCGTGGAGGAGAGCAATAACGTGGTGAATGTTGAGCCCAATGAGCCTTCCATCTAAAAATAGAGCAGAGTGTTTCTTTGGTGACGTCGCTTTGACTCACACGCTAAAAATGGTGGACGTGAAACAACATACTGAGGAGATGGTAATGCACATCTGTCAATCAATATTGGTGGGCGGGGGGACCGCACTCCTACGTAAAGTTGCGGTCGATCTCAAAACAGCTCCAATTGGTCCACCGTTTTTATGTTGTTAAATTGAAAAAAAAGGACTGGGTGTGTTTATATCACCCCAATATGACAGTCTATACACTATACCTACACATATGTCTGTCCAAACAGCTTTAAAAGTAGATTTTTCACCATAGGTGCCCTTTAAGTGCTCTTAGAGTGGACTATATTTTTATGGACTATACTTTTATGAGTCTTTTGTTTTTGTAGCTTGAGAAAACTGCATTATATAGATGAATTCACCTTTACAGCAAGTTATTTTGACAGATTTATTATTTGCATGAACTGCTTTTTAAAAGCTTTTTAAAATAAAATTCTGTTTCTAACAGGTTATTATTTTTTTTATGGTGCATATTTAAATGGCATATAATTTTAATATTCAAAACACATTGATGTTATTCACATAGTTTTCCCACATTCCTAATGCTGCAAAAACTATTAATGGCAATTAATCACATCTCCGGTTTCCCCCACAAGTCCAAAGACATGTGGTACAGGTGAATTGGGTAGGCTAAATTGTCCGTAGTGTATTTGTGTAAATGAGTGTGTATGGATGTTTCCCAGTGATGGGTTGCAGCTGGAAGGGCATCCGCTGCATAAAAAACATGTTGGTTAAGTTGGCGGTTCATTCCGCTGTGGCAACCCCAGATTGATAAAGGGACTAAAGGCTGATTTATACTTCTGCGTCAAACGCAAGCGTAGGCTACGGCGCAGCCTACGCATGGACGCATAGCCCTTTCCGTGGCCGACGTTGACGAGCACCTCTCAAAAAATGTAATTGATTAAAATGATTGGTCGGCTTGGTAGCGCTGACAAGTGTGGGCGGAGGTGTGGGCGGGCCCGATGCAGCGAGTGTTTACAAGTGTGGAGTCCCGTGAAGGAGCTCCGAATGAAGACAGTTGTTTTTCTGTTTACCTTATGATTAAAGTTGTTGCACATCCGCCTGTTCCTGCCTCAAAATGAGCGAATTTGAGCTACTTGTACATTAGGGTAGGTGATGCAGTGGCGCAGTAGGTAGTGCTGTCTCCTCACAGCAAGAAGGCCGCTGGTTTGAGCCTCGGCTGGGTCAGTTGGCATTTCTGTGTGGAGTTTGCATGTTCTCCCTGCGTTCGCGTGGGTTTCCTCCGGGTGCTCCGGTTTCCCCCACAGTCCAAGACATGCGGTACAGGTAAATTGGGTAGGCTAAATTGTCCGTAGTGTATGAGTGTGAATGTGTGTGCATGGATGTTTCCCAGAGATGGATTGCGGCTGGAAGGGCATCCACTGTGTAAAACAGATGCTGGATAAGTTGGCGGTTCATTCCGCTGTGGCGACCCCAGATTAATAAAGGGACTAAGCCGAAAAGAAAATGAATGAATGAATGTACATTAAGGAAGCGTTCAGAAAAAACAAAACACCAGCGAAGTAACTTGACACAGAGGAACATAAACACCTACTGCCAGCTAGCGTTTCGGAAGTGTTATTGCAGAGCAACAGAAACGGCGCACAGAAGTATAAACCCACGGCTATGCACAAGGCTTGTGCTGTGGGTCACGCCAATTACTTGGTGCAGAAGTATAAACCAGGCTCAGCCTTCTTGTGAACGTTTACAAGAAGGACGTGTATCTAAACGTTCAACAAAACATATCCTACAAAATGTATTTCAGGATTAGTAGACAGTGGATTTGTCATCTGAAACGTGCAGTGACTGTACCCGCAGCAATGTATTTTACTATTCACAAAAATGTAGACATATTTGCAATGATTCTGAGCTGTAAAAGTGTTAGTAACTGTTTACAGGAAACGCTGTGGCCTTCCCTCTCTCTGAAGCTTCATTATCTCAGTCTGAATTGCATTACATGTATCATTCACGCTTCCTCTCCTGCATGTGCACGGCCGGCTCTTATACTGTACATTACTGTACATACACATGCTTCATTGACTCATATGTTTCTATTTTTACTCCGTATTGAACACATCCACTGCATTATTTTTTGCAGCCAGTAGGAAAGAGAAAGAACTGTGATTTGAGAAGTCACAGCAGCAGAAACGTTCCTGCCAGACTCATAAAATAAGGAATAAAGTAGATATATACTGGTGTTTTTTAGTATTATGTCCTATTGTGCGTTCAATTTTTGTGACCAGTTTTTTTATGTCTCTTATTAACATAATCTGATAGTTGTTTTAATGGATTTTGCCTCCTTTCATAACTTAAAGGGCACCTAGTTTACCACTTTTTCCAGATTTAATATAAGTCTTTTGTGTCTCCAGGATGTGTCTGTAAAGTTTCATCTAAAAACACCCATCAGATTTTTTATTATACCTGTCATAAGTTTCTACTTTGTAGCATTTAGCATTAGCTAGCGTTTTTTGTCTACTGCGCCTTTAAGGCTAGTCCTTCACGCCCACCGTGCCTGGCAGCGGCTTCCTCGGTTGCGTCAGACAACAGACAAACACGAAAGAATAAGATCTCACGTAACGTTTGTGAGGAAAAACTACAGTAAGAATCTTACCAATGAGTATTTGATGCATGTTGTAGAGTTGCAAGGATGAGTCACACACAATGTCGTTACAAAGTTCACGCACACACACAAATACACACACACACACACACACACACACACACACACACACACACACACACACACACACACACACACAAAGCGCTGACAGGCGCACACAGACATCGCGCGTTTAGCTTTGCACTGTTTTTGCACGCAAATGTGACAGGATACAGGTTAATCTCCACTGCTGTATGGATGTCTGTTATATTAATGTACAAAATAAACCTGATTTAACGTCCACAAACCGGGATTGAATCGTGCTTTATTTTTGTTCTGACACGCGGCTGTGGCGATGAAGTAAAGCTAAAGTAAATGGCTGTAATTTATTACACACATGCTCTGTTTTAAAACATTTTAAACTTGTAAAACTCACTCTTGATCACATTTGATGATGATTGATGATCCTAGCAAACTGAACAGACTTTTATTTACGGTTGCTTAGTTTGCGCACGTCCTGGTCCTGTGTCTGGTTGATATGATTATACGTTACTTCGGAGACGTATTAATACGCAGCTGTCAATCAATTCGGTGGGCGGGGGGACCGCACTCCTACGTCAAGTTGCAGTCGGTCTCAAAACCGCTCCAATTGGTCCACCGTTTTTATGTTGTTAAATTAAAAAAAAAGGACTGGGTGTGTTTATATCAGTCCAATATGACGGTCTATACACCATACATACACATATGTCTGTCCAAACAGCTTGAAAAGGAGATTTGTCACCATAGGTGCCCTTTAAGCATAGTTAATTAATGCTATTTGGCTTTTTATAATAAATGAGGTATGTTTCAAGAAATATCTGCTGCACTGTAAAAAAATAAATTGGTCAAATTTATGGTAAAAAAATAATAATTTTACAGTTAAAGAGCCCTTATTATGGGTTTTTGAAAATGACCTATGTAGTGTGTACTACAGCTCTAAGTGAAGTGAAATATCCAGCTAAGGCTTAAATCTGAAAGTGCAGTGTTTAAAACTATTGATTAGTTTATAAAAGAGTCGACTCATAGTGCTTCAAATGAATCGTCTTGATAACGAGTCTTTAGCCGTTTTGGCGTGACGTCGATACGAAGCTTAAGCCACGCCCAATAATTGCCTGTGCAAACCTGGGAAAATGGAAACATGCGGCCCCGCCCACAAACACTTCAGCAGATCCCGGTTGAATCAAGTCATGTAGACGCTGTGCTCAGCTGGATATTATTGGAAGTGTGAGTGGAAAGTTAGTGTTATTTTCTCTCTCCAAAAATGAAACTGTGAAGAGTCAGTGGTTGAGGTTTATTTTTGCAAAAATACCTCAGCATTATAGCCCAACTTTGTGCTGTTCCTGTCATTTTACTGACGAGTGCTTCTGGAATCTACACGCTTACAACGGGGGATCCGTCGGCCGTTTGTTAAAGGAAGGATCAGAAAAGACTATTGATGTATGGGACTTTGTCAGAGCTCGACAGTAACTTTATCAATACACAGTTCATGGATCAGTTTCTTCCTTCATTTCACAAGTGTAAGTAAGTACGATTAAAATGGTTTCCTCCTTGTTTCTCTCTAGCTTTCAAATTGTGTATTTATTTGTGTTTTGTTACTTGTAACCGCTTGTACTGTATCAGATTAACTCTTTATATTGTCATATCGCGTCTAAAGCCATGTTAAAAACGCGACACGTGCCGCTTTGTTTACGGAATTAAATTCGTTTGTGAGCTCGCATTCCACTTCCGTTTGTCGTTGCTTTGGCCACCGTCAGCTGTTCCTACACACGTGCAGAGGTCAAGTTTCAGAATAGTTCAGCTTTTGCCACTGTGTGGATTAATGCTGAATGTGTGTCATGGTTAGGAATAGAGCAGTATGCTGGTGTTTAACTGCACTGCTTTAATGCACTCCTGCATTGGGCTTACACACATACCTGCTAACATTTGGTCCCTGAAAATCTGGTGGTGGTGAAATTACGGGAGTTTCCCGGGATAAATAACAAAACGGGAGGGTGGCTGGAGATGGGTCTGAAATACGGTAGATTCCTGGCAAAAACAGGAGTGTTGGCAGGTATGCTCACACATACACTCTGCACTCTGACTACTTCAATATTGTTGATTAGCCGTGGTGGGCATTTCACCCTGTCTAATGCTGAACGCTGTCGACCAATCGCAACAGGCGTTTATCAGTCCAATCAGCGCAGATTAGTTGCGCTAAGGAGGGGTTTGGGAACAAATGAATGTATGATTCATATGGGAGTCGCCTGTTGTTGGAGATCATTAAAACCAAAATTTGACCCTTTTTAATGTATAATAGGGGCTCTTTAAAAATATAGTAGGAATGTAAATTTACGGTATATCATTAATTTATAGACATACACCAATGTTTTAAAGTACTAACATCTACACAACGCAGCTTTATTTCACAGACAAATACACAGCCATAACCAGGCGGTGATGAGAAAGTCATATAATTGACTTTTCCCACTTTTCCACAATCAGAGAAACACACTAAAATATAGAAGACGCTCAGTGTTGTTCACACAACTACTAAACCATTACGGTAACACACATGACAATAACGCAATGCAATAAACACTATTTCAAGAGTTCCCACTTAGATATGCTTAGCATTTAAGCAGGTTTGGCATGCTGTCCCGGGAGAGAACCCTGAGCTCGGAGATACTTGAGCTCAAGGCTCCTGCCCGGTCAATAAGCATATCAGGGGATCCGAGATCAGGTAGGTCTCGAGAGCTCCCCTTAGAAAAAGGGAGGAAAAGGAGGAGATGGGGTGGAAGGTGGAATTCTTCCAAAACGAAGATAGAGCAGTAGGAAGAAAATGATCCATTTATAGTAAGCTTGGATCGTTCTGATTGGATTATTACTGATTACAGATGAGAAGCCAGACGTGCTCAATCATATCACGTGCTCCTCTCGAAATTAGTTTGTGAAACTTCACTTATCAACGTTACATATAAAATTAAACTGTAATACACTGTACATCGCTGATAAGAAAAAAAAATCTAAAGATTCACCGTATATATTAAGGAGACTTGTGCTGCATACCAATAGAGTGGAGGAACTATGATGTCACCTTGGCTGCTAGCATAAAACTGGTTCCCTCGATAAAATCGATAGGATTTTCCCATAGGCTTTTCGAAGATTGCAAATAATAAGCTCTGTGTTCAAACACTGTTTGTTACACTTACACATTTTATCCAGATGGATAATCCTTACACGAAAATACAACTTTTAGCACTTTTGGATCTTTAATGCAAACGCAAGAATTGAAAAGCTAACACTAGTCTATTAACAGACTACAGTGCCTTCAGGGTGCTCAACTGTGACGTCAGCACCACCCTACAA
The DNA here is from genome assembly GCA_903798205.1 of Danio tinwini. Classification (NCBI taxonomy): domain Eukaryota; kingdom Metazoa; phylum Chordata; class Actinopteri; order Cypriniformes; family Danionidae; genus Danio; species Danio tinwini. Next base: position 36,204,819 of record CAIGQZ010000427.1, read on the forward strand.
CAGACAACTTCTCAAGCTAATTTTTAGAAATATGGTCCATGACAAAGATTTAACCTCTCTGTTAATTATATTATAATCCACGCTATAAATTATAAACAAATACATACGCAAAAACACATCTGTATAGACCTACGTACCTTTTTGATAGTTTGTTTACGTGGGAAATACATTTTGTTTTGCTTTACGGTTGTTGTAAAAGTTTTAAAACTGTATGTATAAATGTGCCTACATAGTATTATCATAAGACATGTTTAAATAAGTGCATCGTGCGCATGCATACAGCCCGCTTACCTTAGTAATAGACGACAGAAATGAGGTGTGAGGGACAAGTCTATATGCCTGCAAGTTCCATCATGGACACAGAACAACATTCAATTTTTTTTTTTGTCACGAAGTACAGCGAAAAGCAGCCCATACAGTCACATATGCTATAAATTTTTAAGGAGTGTAAATATTGCAGTTATGACAGAGTTAAATGTGTTCAGATTTAGAAAAAAAACAAAGAAAAATCTATTGATCACAGTAAAATGAGAGTTAATATGTGTCTATTTTTAACACGTTTTATTGACACATTTGCATTACTGAGAGCAGGAAAGAGAGTCTGCACTGGTAAGCAGTATCCCCATAATATCATTCAATTCAAATAAATGAGGTGGGTAGCACGTTCGCCTCACAGCAAGAAGGTCGCTGGTTCAAGCCTCAGCTGGGTCAGTTGGTGTGTGTGGAGTTTGCGTGTTCATGAAAATACTTAAATAACAGACAAATCCAAATGCCCAGCGCAAGCGAGCTGCGTTCCAGACCAGTTCAGCTCGGTGATGTACTCTCTCAGAAAAAAAGGTACAAGAGCTGTCACTAGGGTGGTCCCTTTTCAAAAGGTACAAGTTTGTATTTAAAGGGTACATATTGCTACCTTAAAAGTATATGTAAGTACCCAAACATTTTTAGAGGAACACTTTTTAGGTACTAATATGTACCCTTGAGGTATTATTATGGACCTTTTAGGAACAAATGTGTACCTTTTGAAAAGGTATTACCCCAGTGACAACTCGCATACCTTCATTTCTGAGAGTGTGTAATGTCTCCGACACTGTCTGTAGTCCCATTTAGCAACTTGATAGCAACCGTCTTTTTAAAGAAGCATAACCGATAAAAAAAAAAAATCAAGAGTGTGATCTAACTGATGTGTTTTATGTCTTACAATAAAGTGTGAAAGTATCTTGAGTTACCACAAACCTTATTTAAGCAATTTAACTGAAATCCCATTGAAAAAACCCATTGACTTTGGGACAAGGGAACCGGAACTGCTAAAATGCTAACTCGCTTCTGGGTTTTTGCATACAAATTGACGTTATAGTTCCTCCACTCTATTCGTATACTTATACTACATCCTAAAAGTATGTACTTTTTGTGAAGAAAAGTACATACTTTTGAGTGTGTAACTGAAGAGTATGCAGGCTTTGGGACATACTAAATCCTCATTAATGGGCTGTTATGTTGCTTAGTTACATGTCAATCATCTCGTTACATCCACAGTTCATATTTAATTGATTAATTGATACCTTTCAGCAGCAGGTTAATCTGGCATTCACGAGTCTTTCATACGCAGAAATCTCCTCAGGTCTTTAGATAATCATGCATTCAGAAGTTACTATTCGAACACGTCTTTATATAAGTTCAGTATTGTTGTTGCAGATTAAATATAACACAGAAAACGTGATTTAAATATTTTCCAGTTGGCAAGATTTAATTAATAGTCATTCAAACAACTTTACTGAAGCCTCTCTACTTGATGGTTGGTCTCACGTGTCTGCCTTGTTTGTAGTTTGTTTACACTTTTTACCCGGGTTTGTAGTTCTAATCGAATTCACATCCAACATGCAATGTGTTGTGGGTAATATTAGTGGTTAGAGTACAGACAGTTCTACACTTCCAATTTTTACCGAAAATAGTAAATCATCCAGGAACCTTTGGCATACTCTTTCAAACATACTACAGCTTGGGACATACTAATATTATTTTTTGAATATTATTTAAGACAATCTTAAAGTGTACGAATTAGGATGCAGCATTACTGTTAACCAGGTTGTGCATTTTTACTGTAGCATTTTTACAGTTGAAATCACAGACATTTTTTACTGTAACATTATAAGATAATAGTTCTCTTTTAAACATTAAGAGAACATTTGAGTATATATTTTGCTTACCTTAAAATGGCTGTAAATTGTAAAGTGAACAATTTTACAATTAACAATTACAATTGTGCTGTAGCTTTACAATTTTACAGTAAATAGCGCTTGTAAATTTGACTGTATTACTGATCATTTTTACAGCATTACTGACCATTTTTACAGTATTACTGACCATTTTAAAGTATGACTTACATTTTTACAGTACTACTGACAATTTTTACAGCATTACTGATTATTTTTACAGCATTACTGACCATTTTTACAGTATTACTGACCATTTTAAAGTATGACTTACATTTTTACAGTATTACTGACAATTTTTACAGTATTACTGACCATTTTTACAGCATTACGTACAACTTTTACAGTATTACTGACCATTTTTACAGTATTACTGACCATTTTTACAGTATTACTGATCATTTACAGTATTACTGGCCATCTTTACAGTATTACTGACCATTTTAAAGTATGACTTACAATTTTTACAGTATTACTGACAATTTTTACAGTATTACTGATTGTTTATTACAGTATTACTGACCATTTTTACAGTTTTACTTAGTTTTTACAGTATCACTGACAATTTTTACCGTATTACTGGCCATTTTTACAGTATTGCTTAAAATCATTACAGTATTACTGACAATTTTTACAGTATTACTGACCATTGTTACA
>CAIGQZ010000427.1:36213687-36235048 GCA_903798205.1 Danio tinwini
AGAAAGTATTGCACGTTTATTGCACAGTAGGGGAATATTTAACTGTTCATGAGGTAGATGGCCTGAGGAAAGAAACTTTTCCTGTGTCTGGCTGTTTTTGTGCTTGGTGCTCTGTAGCGCCGACCAGACGGTAACAGTTCGAACAGGTAGTGTGCTGGGTGTGAGGCGTCCAGAGTGATTTTACAAGCCCTTTTACTCACTCTGGAAGAGTACAGTTCTTGAAGTGTAGGAAGTGTAGTGCCAGTGATTCGTTCAGCAGTCCGGACTATTCGCTGTAGTCTACGGAGGTTGGTTTTGGCAGCTGAGCTGAACCAGACGGTAATTGAAGTGCGGAGGATGGATTGGATGACAGCTGAGTAGAACTGTACGAGCAGCTCCTGTGGCAGGTTGAACTTTCTCAGCTGACGAAGGAAGTACAGTCTCTGCTGGGCTTTCTTTACAATGGAGTCTATGTGAATGTCCCACTTCAGATCCTGAGAGATGGTGGTGCCCAGGAACCTGAATGACTCTACTGCAGCCACAGTGCTGTTCATGATGGTGAGTGGGGGAGTGCAGGGGGGTTTCTCCTAAAGTCCACTATCATCTCCACTGTTTTGAGCGTGTTCAGCTCCAGGTTGTTGTATCTGCACCATAAAGCCAGCCGCTCCACCTCCTGTCTGTATGCAGACTCGTCACCGTTCCGGATGAGGCCGATAACAGTAGTGTCATCCGCAAACTTCAAGAGCTTAATGGAGGGGTCTTTTGCAGTGCAGTCGTTTGTGTACAGGGAGAAGAGCAGTGGGGAGAGAACACATCCCTGGGGGGCACCAGTGCTGATGGTGCGGCTGTCGGATGTGATTTTGCCCATTCTGACTAGCTGTTGTCTATCTGTCAGAAAGCTGGTGATCCATTGACAGACAGAGCTAGGGACAGACAGCTGGGTCAGTTTGTTCTCGAGCAGTGATGGGACGATGGTGTTAAAGGCAGAACTGAAGTCCACAAACAGTATCCTTGCGTAGTTCCCTGGTTTGTCCAGATGTTCTAGGATATAATGCAGTCCCATGTTGACTGCATCATCCACAGACCGGTTTGCTCTATAGGCAAACTGCAGGGGGTCCAGCAAAGGTCCAGTGATGTCCTTCAGATAAGCTAGCATCAGTCTTTCGAATGACTTCATGGCCACAGATGTTAAGGCAACAGGCCTGTAGTCATTGAGTCCTGTGATCTTTGGTTTCTTTGGTATTGGGATGATGGTGGAGCATTTGAAGCAGGATGGAACTTTGCGCTGTTCCAGTGATCTGTTGAAGATCTGTGTGAAAATGGGAGCCAGTTGGTCCGCACAAGTTTTCAGACAGGCTGGTGAAACACCATCTGGACCTGGTGCTTTTCGTCTCCTCTGATTACTGAAGATCTGACGCACATTATCTTTACTGATCTGAAGTGCCGGGGTGGAGAAGGAGATGGCTGGAGGTGTTGATGGCTGTTTACTGAGGATCTGATGCCCATTATCTTTAGCACATCTACATAGCACAGCACATCTTCTTTAACACAGTTACATCCATACACCATCTCCTGTTGATGTAAAAGCATGTCCCACCACCGCGTGTTTTGCCCGTTGACTCCGTATTGCGATCTGCTCTGTACAGCTGAAAGTCCGGTAAGTGTAATGCGCTGTCTGGAATGGCTTCGTTCAGCCAGGTTTCTGTGAAACACAGCGCAGCAGAGTTGTTAAAGTTCTTGTTTTTGTGTGAGAGCAGAAGTAGTTCGTCCATTTTGTTAGGAAGCGAGCGGAGATTCGCTAGATTGATGCTAGGCAGCGCTGTTCTGAAGCCGCGCTGTCTCAGCCTGACGAGCGCGCCGGCTCTTTTTCCACGCCGCCGGGTCTTGTATTTCTTCCACAAAGCAGCTGCTCCGCCGATGACAATGTTCCGCAAAACGCCAGAGAAATCAAAATCCAGTTGGTGATTAGTTGGTGTGCACTGCCGAATGTTCAGCAGCTCGTCCCTGGTATAACTGATCGTGTTTGATAAACATAAAACAGGACAGACTAACAGAACTAGTGTAAACACTGAAGAGCTCCACACCGAGGCAGCCATCCGCGGCGCCATCCTGAGAGTTTTTTATCTGAACATCTGTGCTTTATGTGCTTTATGAAGGCTGAACAGCGTAGACTCATTCGGCACCTCTGTCTTGAGTCCACTAGATCCTTTCAGAGGTGCACTCAGCTCTGTGAGTTTATCAACTCCTCCAGAAACTATGCCTGGATGATGGAGGCTTTCAGCAGTGCTTCAGACTGGGCAGAGCCCAGTTTGATGAGCTGTTGTCCCATGTGGGCAGGAGAATTTCTCCTCGGGACACCAACAACAAGCACTACGTCTTAATCATGCCAATACTAGAGAAAGCTCCTGATTGGTTAATGTGGCACGAATGTCCACTAAAGTTCTGATTCTCCAAACTAAGCTAGTTGCGCAATTTGCGCATCAAACGATCAATTCGTGACATTTGCGCCATAGGATGTCTATTCGCGTCTTTGCATTGACTTAACGTGTAAATCACTCGCGCGTAACGCTTCATCCGTGCCCGGTGTGAACACACCATATAAAACATTTAGGGGAAAATCAAAATGAATTCTTGATCATACATTAGCTGTTTTCATCCACCTATTTTATGTGCATTTTGAATAATTACATAAAAATGCTTACACTGTAAAAAATGATTGTTTACTTAAAAAGGTGAGCAAACCCATTGTAACTTTTGTAAACTTTTAAGTTGATTTAACATTTTTATAATTATGCAGAGTTCATTTACTTAAAAATTTGAAGGCAATGAGTTTACTCACCTATTTAAGTAAAGTCAACTAATCTTTCCCAACTCTTTCTCCCTGGTACCACCTCGCACTAGATTAAGCACAATGAGAGACAGATCTTTTAGCGCTATGGCTCCTCGGCTATGGAACTCGCTTCCCCTGGATCTAAGGAGCAGTGATAGTCTAAAGACTCATCTTTTTTTAAGCAGGCTTTCCTTTAACAATTTTTTATCATGTTTTTATCATGTTATTTTATATTCGCGATGTGTGTCTATACTTTTGGTCTATTGTTTTATTATTTGTTTTAATTTGTTCTAGCATGTTGATACTTATTGTAAGGCGACCTTGGGTGTCTAGAAAGGCGCTATTTACAAATAAAATTAATTATTATTATTATATATTATAATTGTTTAAAAAGCAATAGGTTTACTCACTGATTTAAAAAAAGTCTATATAAATTATAAAAAATGTGTACATTTTGTGTACATTTTGAAAATGTGCATAAAAAAACTGAGTAGGATAAACTTTTTATTTGATAAGATTTTGAAAATTTTAATTTTACTTTTTCTTTGGATGGAAACAGCTACTGAGATCGTATGAAGTTCATCGGCAATCTGTGCAAGAAATAACATTATTTACAACATCACTCATTCATTCATTTTCCTTCGGCTTAGTCCCTTTATTTATCAGGAGTCGCCAAATGTTATCCAGCAAATGTTTAACACAGTGGATGCCCTTCCAGCTGCAACCCAGTACTGGGAAACACCCATACACACTCATTTACATTCATACACTACGGCCAATTCAGTTTATTTAATTCACTTAGCGTTCACTTAGAGAGCATCTGCTTGGACTGGGAACCCGGAGCACCCAGAGGAAATTCACACCAACATGGGGAGAACATGCAAACTCCACACAGAAACGCCAACTGAGCCAGCTGGAACTCGAACCAGCGACCTTCTTGCTGTGAGGTGACAGTGCGCACAGTCACCTATAGTGATTTTATTATCAAGAAACATGCCTGATTATTATCGATGTTGAAATCAATTGTGCACACTGAATTTTTTGTGAAAACCTTGATATATTTCCTGATTCTTCTGAGAGTAAAAAGTTCAGAAGAACGGAATGAAAAATAAAATTAACCTACCGAATGAACAAAAATATTATATGCAAGCTTCTGAGCAATTACTGTCATGGTGTGACTCCATCATTAGTTATTTAAATGCTAAATGTCCAGCCACATGCAGTTATGAGAATCATTTACATAATGTGGCTGACACTGAGATAATCATAGTCATTAAGATTAATCAGAAATTAATAAAGATCACCCAAAAATTTGATAAGACTGTGGATCAAAGGAACTCTGTATATGAGCAACTCCAGCGTTATGGATGTGACGTTTGCAGTAAAAACTCAAAATATAAAATCACATAGAAAGTATATGTTAACATGATATTGAGGCAACTGTTTATATTTTCCAAAACAACTAACCACAGAGTTATAGGATCAGAAAAATATCAATCTCTAAACATTTTTTATATTTTAAATGTGGAAAATAAACGTGTTATGGATGTGATAAAAAGTTCTGCGAGTTTGCAGCATACAATATACTTTGTGAAAATTGTGTGAATGAAACTGCACAACCCAAAAGAAACAATGCTAATCAAAAGGATAAGAGTCGGCTCACTATAGAACAAACATCAATGATTTTATTTTGTTTGACATTTTGCATTTATGAGGAAAAAGCTTTGTTATGGATGTGACATCTCTCCGTTATAAATGTGACAGATGTGAAATTGCCACTTGTGTGACTTTGGTGAATCAAATATAAACATTTGAAAACATAAAGTGGAGGAACTATGACGTCACCTTGTAGGCCAATCGGCTGCTAGCATAAAACTGGTTCCCTCGATAAATTCCCTATAGGATTTTCCCATAGGCTTTTCAAAAATTGCAAATAATAAGCTCTGTGTTCAAACACAGTTCATGACACTTACACGTTTTATCAAGCCGGATAATCCTCACATGAAAATACAACTTTTAGCACTTTTGGATCTTGAATGCAAACGCAAGAACTGAAAAGCTAACACTAGGCTATAAACGGACTACAGAGCCTTCGGGGCGCTCGCCTGTGACGTCAGCACCAGCTTGCTACAGACAACTCTTCAAGCATGATGCATGACAATGATTTACGCTCTCGGTTTATTATATTATAATCCATGCTATATATTATAAACAAATAAATACGCAAAGAAAAATGAAACAGATGAAAAATCTATGGATCAAGTTAAAATGACAGTTAAAATGTATAACAAATTTATTCATACGTTTGCATTACAGAGAGCAGGAAAGAGACAGGCTGCACTGGTAAGCAGTATCCCCATTTCGTTTAATTAAAATAAATGATCAACAAATTAATGTGTCTTGACAGTCTTTACAAGTGACGGCATTATCTACACACAATATGAATTCCCAATTAGAAAAATACTACAAACTATAAAATACTATTCATGAAAATACTTAAATTACAGATAAATCCAAATGCCCAACACAAGCGAGCTGTGCTCCAGACCAGTTCAGCTTGATGGCGTATAATGTCTCCGACACCGTCTGTAGTCCCGATTAGCAATTTGATAGCAACCGTCTATTTAAAGAAGCATAACAGATTAAAAAAAATCAAGAGTGTGATCTAACTGATGTGTTTTATGTTGTAGAATAAAACGTGAAAGTATCTTGAGTTTGTGTTAGCCGCAGACCTTATTTAAGCGCTTTAACTGAAATCCCATTGAAAGAACCCATTGACTTTGGGACGAGGGAACCGGAACTGCTAAAATGCTAACTCGCTTCCGGGTTTTTGCATACAAATTGACTTTATAGTTCCTCCACTCTATTGACAGAGACATTTTTGAGTATTTCTAAAGTACTGTAAAATATTTCTTGCACTTGCCTTTTTTTACGGAGGTTACGTCTTTTTGGAGTTAACAAGAAGCTCAGATGTTCTTTTATTAAGCAGTTCTTGAAAGCATTGTTAGATATGGTATCACAGTGTGGTTTGGCAACCTGTTCAGTGAAAATCTAAGTTGATGCATCTCTTAAAGACAGGATGGAAAATAGTTGGGCACAATGAATATTTTAATGCTCAAGTTTTATATGAGAATTGTGTCCTCAAACAGGTGGAAAGGATTGTAAACAATCCAACTCATTTTTTGTTTCCACATTATGAACTACTTCCCTCTGGTAGAAGAGTCCCAAAGTGTAGGTTGAACCGTTTAAAGAAATCCTTTGTTCCTGTTTCAGTGGGTTGATTTAACAAGAGTCTATCTTAATTAGCATTATAAAATCTGTAACAGCTGTATTTTTGTATTGTTTTTATTACCTGTTTTTATAGAATGTTTGCAGCAATGGTGATGCCCATAACAAATTTCCTGTCAAGGACAATAAAGTTACTACTACTACTACAAAAAGTGTAGAAACGGTTTTGCTATTTTGGTGAAAATTATTATTTTTTTCCATAAAAACGTTGACATTTGCATGGAATTGCTCATAAGTTACCTAAAAAAGGTAAGAAACTATTGAGTTAAAGTAACGTTAGTCATCATGTTACTTTAACTTAGGTTAATCAGGTTTCAGCTTATTCATTCATTCATTTTCTTTTCGGCTTAGTCTCTTTATTCATCAAGGGGTCATCACAACAGAATTACCCACCAACTTATCCAGCATATGTTTTACACAGCGAACACCCTTCCAGTTGCAACCCATCACTGGAAAACACCCATACACTCTCATTCACACTCATACACTATGGACAATTTAGTTTACCCAATTGGCCTAAAGCGCATGTCTTTGGACTTGTGAGGGAAACCAAAACACCTGGAGAAAACCCACACCAACACGGGGAGAACATGCAAACACCACACAGAAATGCCAACTGACCAAGCCAAGGCTCGAACCAGCGACCTTCTTGCCGTAAGGCGAACGTGCCATTGGCCACCGTGCAGCCTATACAAATCTTTATAATCAATTAAAATAAATTATGGAAATAATAATAATTCAATGATATTAATGATATGATGTAATTCCGGAAACTACTTCTCTGTTTATCTGTCTAATTTTATGGTGGGTTTCTTTTGACCGCCCCCCTGTCGTTTTTAAGAATATCACAACAGCGAATATGTCAAGTATAAAAGCCTCGTTCGTTTCATGAGAAGTGCACACAGTCAGCGAAGGTCCGCGATGCGGCACAAGGTGAAAGTATAAATCAGGCTTAAGAGGTTTTAAACAGTTTTCAGATATAAATGTGTGATTTACTTTTCTTTAATCTTTATTGTGGACACAAACGGTCAAAAAATAGACAAAACATACATTAAATATCACCACAAAATATTTACATTCAGCTTATGATGCCAATGGTTCCACATGGATTTTCCACATTTAAACGCTTTTAATATATAATTTTATAACATTGAAAGTAATTCAATAGGGTATATGCAGAGCTAATGTTTTTTCCATACTGATATACTACCAGTGAATGGTTAAGAGGAGACCCACGCCAACACAGGGAGAACAAGCAAACTCCACACAGAAATGCCAACTGACCCAGCCGAGGCTCGAACCAGTGACCTTCTTGCTGTGAGGCGAACGTGCTACTCGGTTTCAGCATAATTGTATATATATATAATTTTTAGTTAGACAAATTTTTATATTTTTAATCAGATCATTTGAGTTCCTTTAATCCAGTCTTATCAAATTTTTGGGTGATCTTTATTCATTGATGAGTAATATAATATTTATTTTTGTAAAATTTATTCAAATAGATGTAGTTATTTGGTTGATATTAATTTATTTATTTTTTTGCTGTGTTATGAGACTTTCATGATGGCGTTTGTGATCCTTTTTTTGACCTATATATGGACCAATGAGTAACTTTTGTAACACTGACACTCAATGGTCAATTAAAATATCTTTCTGTAAACCCATCTCTTCTCTGGTTGGTGTTTACTGGGGCAAGGGGTGGGGTAGACCTGTCAATCACATGAGATCCACCAATAGGAGACCACAGCCATCCAATCATGGACAAAATCAAGCCCCGCCTACATTAATAATGCACTCAGATAATCATCGCAGTATAAGAGCAAACATCATCACGACTTTACCATCAGCTGTTGGCTGTTTGTTTTGACGTTGGCTGTCATTCATCTTTGATTTTTTTACAGATTGTGACTCATTTTAGAGTTAAAACTCAGGCCTATAATCATCTTCTTTTCTATTGTCTTCATGTCAAGTGTTTTTGTGCACAGATCTGCGTTTCTGCAGCTCTGCCGGTTGGATTGGGAGTTTTTTTTTCCCCCGAAAGCCTTTCACCAGACCCTCATTGTCCTTCATATCAAATGGGCTCATTATGCAGAATTAGCGCTGGGTTTCTGCGGGGAACGAAGCGCACTGGCAGGGAAAGGTCTATTGAAGACTGCGGTGTTTAATGGCTTGTACTATGAGTCCAGGCTGCCATTGATAAGACTGAAGGACTCTGATAAGAAGCTTGGAGGCTTTCACATGCAGAAATAATTACTGCTGTGTTTAAGAGTCCGAGCAGGACGCCTTGCTTTTCACTTGCATCTTTGTAAATCTGACACTAATCCTGCACTGCTTTGTCATTTTTAGGGGGGATGTATTGTTTAGTATTATTAGTTTTTTTATTTTAATATTTATAATTAAATTTTGAAAAAAAATATATATATGTGATTTTGTATATATACTACATATAATATAATAATATTAATATATTGATATAATATTAAGGGCATCCGCTGTGTGAATCATATGCTGGATAAGTTGGCGGTTCATTCCGCTGTGGTATTCATCTTTCAGCAGGACAATTACCCAAAGCACACCGCCAAAATATCAATAAAGTGGCTTCACAACAACTCAGTGAATGTCCTTGTTTGGCCCAGCCAGAGCCCAGACCGAAATCCTATTGAATATCTCTGGAAAGATCTGAAAATGGCTGTACACTGTCGCTTCCTATCCAACCTGATAGAGCTTGAGAAGTACTGCAAAGAGGAATGGGCAAAAAATCCCAAAGACAGGTGTGCCAAGCTTGTGGCATCTTATTCAAAAAGACTTGAGGCTGTAATTGCTGCCAAAGGTGCATCAACAAAGTATTGAGTAAAGGCTGTGAATACTGATGTACATGTGATTTTTCTGGTTTATTATTTTTAACAAATTTGCAGCAATTTCAAAAACTCGTTTTTTCACATTGTCATTATGGGGGATTGTGTGTAGAATGTTGAGAAAATAAATGAATTTAATCCATTTTGGAATAAGGCTATAACATAAAAAATGTGGAAAAAGTGAAGCGCTATGAATACTTTCCAGATGCACTGTAAAGTATTAAATACATTTCAGTAATTCAGTATTCTCTCCGTGTGTCATTCCATTGTTATTACACATAACAAATTTTCAGATTTTTTGTTTTGTTATATTTTTATGTTTGTATTGTTTGGGTTTTTACCAAAATCTGGTTCAATTTCATGTCAACAGCTCCTTTAGAAATATTATTCCCAGAAAGAAAAAACATGACATATTCAATACCGTTTCCCCACTGTATATATTTTATCAGGTTTTTAAAATTGTTAAATTTTACATAGTTTCTAATACAAAGTGTAACTCTTGCTACTTTATATTTGTTTAATTTATTATTTTAGTTATTTTGTTATTTTTAATTAAAATAATAATGGCAAATTAAAATAATAATAAAATTTTTTGACATTTTTATAATTAAATAATTTTGTTGTCTAAAGCATCAATCTTAATCTGAATTTTATAATTTTTTAAATAACAAACTTTAATGCTTTATTTTTAAAAGATTATAAACTGGATGTACAGCACAGATTCTTCAGAGTTTTGCATAAGTGGATCAAATCAAATGTAAGTGGATTTGTTATAAACTCCTGCGGACAAGGCTCAGATTTTTTTTGTTTTGACTCAAACTTTTAATATAATTTTATTATCAATCTCTGAATTCCCGGTTATTATCTGCTGTTTTAGTTTGTGCTCAGTCTGTGTGTCTTTAGTCATGATAATGAAGATTTTAGGTTGCAGGAGCAGCGTTTGCTTGTCTGAACATTTATTCCGGTCGTCACTCTGTTTTACAGCTGAATGAAACTCTGATTTTCTCACACTTCACGGCCAGATCAGAACAGGCTCAAAGGTCAGGTCTCGTCTCCTCTGAGAGTCCTTTTGGCTGTAGTTTTGGTGATTTTCATGCTGAACGTGTAAGATGCTGAACAAATGCTCCTTTTATCCTTTATGACAAAACTTTTGCAAAATCCAACACTGCAGAAAAAGATCTCATTCAGTTTTAATCTTTTATAGTACAAATAACTAAAAGTAATTAAAATGGTAGAAAATGTGGGGTATTTGGAGCATACAAATTATTTGTTTTTTAGTTTTAAGATACTTGAGTTTAATGACTTGGTTCAATTTAAATTGAACATAGAGCACAATTCATGTTTAAAGCAGGGTTTTTTAATATATATTATTGAGCACAGATATGTACAAATTTGCAACAATGATAGTCAGTAGCATCATCAAGCATTACTTTGCTACAGCAATCCATGTACATTTTTTCTACATGTTTTAGATCAGGGGTCTCAAACTCAATTTCAGTGGGGGCATTTCAGTGACTGACAATTCATAGGAGAGCCATTTTAACACTCAAGCACAAGAAAAAAGTGGAACCCTGACATAATTGATGCTTTTTGTTTCTTCTTGTACATATTGAAGGGGTAGTTTAAACTGCTGTAATAATACTACAAATAATAGGCATATTAATTATTATTCTGCCCCAACCAACTGTATTGTTGCAATGGCGTAAGAGCAGCAGAAAGCAGTTTACTTAAGTGACTTTTCTGACAATTGTTCTTCTCAATATCTTTTTTTTTTGTACAACTACAATAAAGAGGGGAAAAGTATGTACATATTCACATTTACTTTAACAAGTTCAATTCAACTAGCAGTACAATTGTACTAATGTACATAGTTTTTATGCAATTCTTTATAAGCATATGGGGAAAACCTATTAAATGAGACCATTCGAATCAAATATTAACAAATTGATCATATTTGTTATACCACCATCATAAATTGTAAGCCATGAAGGAGCGTGTACAACAAAATACAAATCGTATAAAACTGATAAACAAACAACCCTTGAATATTTACAAAAATAGAACTTTAGTAAAAATAGAGCACTTACAGTTGCAATCAGAATTAATGAACCCTCTTTGATTTTTTTTTTCTTTTTTAAATATTTCCCAAATTATGTTTAACAGAGCAAGGAAATTTTCACCGTTGGTCTGATAATATTTTTTCTTCTGGAGAAAGTCTTATTTGTTTTATTTTGGCTAGAATAAAAGCAGTTTTTAATTTTTAAAACCCATTTTAAGGTCAAAATTATTAACCCCTTTAAGCTATTTTTTTCCATAGTCTACAGACAAACCATCATTATACAATAACTTGCCTAATTACCCTAACCTGCCTAGTTAACCTAATTAACCTAGTTAAGCCTTTAAATGTCACTTTAAGCTGTATAGAAGTGTCTTGAAAAATATCTAGTCTAATATTATTTACTGTCATCATGTCAAAGATAAAATAAATCAGTTATTAGAGATGAGTTATTAAAATTATTATGTTTAGAAATGTTGAAAAAAATCTTCTCTCCATTAAACAGAAATTGGGGAAAAAAATAAACAGGGGGGCTAATAAATCAGGGGGGCTAATAAATCAGGGGGCTAATAATTCTGACTGCAACTGTACAGACACGACTGCACAACAATTATAGAGGTTCAAAAATATGTTTCGGCGGGCCAAATCTTGTTATATTTTTTACGTCAGTTGTGGAGCCGAGAGAGGAGAAGGAAGGGCTTCGGGCTGGCAGTTTGAGATCCCTGATTTAAAGCTAGGAGTAAATTACTTCCGAAATACATACAATTATTATTATTTTATTATATTTTTATTATTTTATTATATTTTAAATAAGGGAGAATAAAGCTTAAGAAGAAAGCTCTTACGAGGTTGAAAAAAACTTTAAACAAGTTAAAAAAATGTGTGTATGTCGTGGTGTGAAGTTATGGAACAGTCTGAAACAGATTCTCAAACAGGATCATGTCAGGATACTAATTAATTTAAAAAGTTATATGAATATATATTATTAAAGGGGTGGTCCAGTGTATTTTTAATGCTTGGTTGTGTTTATAAGATGCAAAGCAATATGTGCTCATGTTAATTTTTTCATATATCTTTGTTATATACAGCTATACTCAGCTAACATGAAAACCACTGTCATACTATCTAGTTCCTCTGAAAGGCCCGCCCTTAAGAGGCTCTGATTGGTCAGCTAACATAATGTGCTGAAATTCATGGATTGGCTCCACGCCACCTTGTTACACCCCTACAAGCGTGCACTTTTGCACTGTGTAAACAGTCCAGTCAGAGCAGCTGTTAGCAACCTGAATAAAACAATAAATGAAGAGCACACAGCTGAACCTCACGCCTGCTCTCTAAAATACAATCTGACAAGTGTCTTTCACATATATTCAGAATAAGCAAGTGTAAGTAATATAAAACGTTCTCATATCTTTTGCAAGTTCGTTTATTGAGATGTATAACACACGGAAAGCAACCGCATAGAGAGACACTGCAGCACTGTTGAAGATTGTGACTGTTTACAGCGGTTTGACTGATAAATATGAATTTGTAGCTAAATTGTTAGCGGTGCCAAACAGCATTTCCTGTTGTTTACATCTTTGTTTACGTCCTCGCTACAACATACCGCTAACACTAGACACTGTGCATGTAGTTGATCAATTTTAACAAATAAAAGCACTTACAGGTTGTGGCTTACAATCCACAGCTTCTTCTGTTGGAGGAGTTTTAGCTGAATTCAGCACTGAACTGGGAGATATTCTGGAAGTTCTCCTTTGTCAAATGCTAGAGCTATATATTTTTCGTAATTCTCTGGAACATGATTAAAATTAAATTGTAATCACTTCTGTCTTTGTGTTGTGTCCTTCGGAAGCCCAAATACAGAAACAGAGCGAGCTCTGTGGAAATAGCAGCGTTTGGATGGCACTTTAGCTTTCACTGCTTTACCATTACAGCACATCTGGCCACGCCACTTCGCTGCGCAGGGTGTGTGCGTGTGGTGAATGCACATAACCTGAAGAGCTTGTGTTCTCACTAGCCTGGATGCATTTTTTTGTAGTTCCCAAACTTTGTTCGCTGTAGGATTTGCTAATAAAGCCAATGTCTTCCTTTGCATTGAACTGTGAGCATATTACATTCAGAGATGTTGTTTGTTCACACAGCTACATTACACATCAACTAAAGTTTAAAATATGATATCCTAGTGGACCACCCCTTTAAGACACAAAGTTTTTACACGCAATCACCCAGAGAGTGTTTAGAGAGGTTGCTGATGTCTACTGTATTATGACTGAAATCGCCAAATGGCCTTAAACATTGACTAAATTCACTACAGAATGCAATACACTTCCGAAACGCTAGCTGGCGGTAGGTGTTTTTGTTTCTCTGTGTCGAGTTTCTTCACTGGTGTTTTGTTTTTTCTAAAACACTTCCTTAATGTACAAGTGGCTCAAATTCGCTCATTTTTGAGGCGGAAACCGGCAGACGTGCAACAACTTCAATCATAAGATAAACACAAAACAACAGTCTCCATCCGGAGCTTCTTCACGGGACTCCACACTTGTAAACACTCGCTGCATCAGGCGCATGGCTCTCACCTCCGCCCACACTCGCCAGCGCTACCAAACCAACCAATTACAGAGCTTGCGCTACGCGTACGCGTTACATTTTTGAGAGATGCGCGTCAACAGCACCGACGGCCACGGCGAGGGGCTATGCGTCCACTCCAGCTATAGCTGGTGTGTGGTGAGCGCACTGGCGCCGTTGTCCTGTTGGCTACCGTCGCATCATCCAAGTGGATGCTGCACACTGGTGGTGGCGTGGAGAGACCCCTCCCCTCACCCCATTATAATTGTGAAGCGCTTTGGGTGTATGGCCATACACAATACATGAGCTATATAAATACACATTCTTTTACATTATTTATTATATGATGCAAAAATAACATTGTTGGAGACTGATGTAAATTTTTCCAATTATTCCTAGCATATTTTATGCATTTCTATAAAATTATAGAGAAAAGTACATAAGTACATTTGAGGTGTTGGAAACAATATATATATACTGTATGAAACAGAGTTTTTGGAGTTTGTTCGCAATATCTCTAGGTTCAGTTTTAAAGGGATAGTTCACACAAAAATGAAAATGACCTAATTGGCACCCAATGATTTCCATAGTAGTAAAAAATTACAATTGAAGTCAACTGGTGTCAGCAACCAGCATTCTACAAAATATCTTCCTCTGTGTTTGACTGATGAATGAAACTTAAAGAGGTTTTGGTAAAAGCCAAGGGAGAGCAAATGGAGTTAACTTGTTAACAAAGGTTCGGCAGCGGGACTACGCCTCACTGTGCCTCTTTAACCAATCACCTACTCCCTAAAACTTATTTAAGGCAGACCAGCCCTCTAGCACTGTTCTTCTCATTCTTTCGAACCCACCCCTCCCTCCCTTTCCTTGCTTCCCATTACCAATCCTTACAACCCACTCTTCCCTCCTAAGTTGGGGGTTCAATTACTCTACCAAAATATTACAGACACGGTACCCCCACTCTGAGTCTCTCTGAATCATCGTAGGGCTCCCGATCAACCTACCTACCTGTTCACTGTTTATCCTCTTTCTTTCATTCCCCTTCATCCCACTGTTCCTTTAACACCCCTTTTCATCCCTATAATAAAGTCTAGCTCAAAGTGTGGTGTGGTCCATGCTGGTGAAATGATGGTAGAATTTTCATTTCTGAGTGAACTATTCCTTTAAAAAATGAATGCTAAGCGAACCAAAACTAATAGTATAAATTTCATTTTTGGTCTAGACCAAACAAATCAAGAGAATCATCCGTCTGTTTTTTTTATCCTACAATATTCATGGACTGTTTTCAAGAGCAAATGAAGCCTTTTCAAATGTGTTGTTTTACAGGGAATAAGACATTATATGGCACGCATGAGTCTGTTGACTGTGTGTATGTTGGTAGACAGCGTGTGTATAATACACATGCGGCTGTGAAAAGCTGCCAGACAAACACGCTGTGAGTAAACAGCATCTGGGAATAGTAGTGTTTGTAGTCCCTTCTTTACATAATGTCTGTCATTGGAAACATGACGTGTTTTTCTCAATCTGATAAACGTAGCTGTAGAGAATGTGTAGGAGGTGCTGAATTACATTTAATCTCCTTTTGCAAAGAAAATAGACATTCATGAGGTGGAACTAACTGTGAATTGAAAAAAAAACATGTTTTTGTATGTAATTTGTACCTTAAAGGAATAGTTAACCCAAAAAAGAAATTAATCCCATCATTTACTCACCCTCAAGCCATCCTTAGTGTACTGTATTTACGACTTATTCCTGTGAGATGAATGCAGTCGGAGTAGTTTTACAGCTCTTCAATGCTGTATAGTCGTGTTGGGTAGTGACTTTTATTTTGAAGCTTCCAAAAGTGCATAAATTCATTGTAAAACTAACCCATACAATGCCAGGGGTTAACGCATGTCTTATAAAGCAGATCAATGTAGTTTCAAAACATTTCAACTTTTTTAATTAAATTGCGTTATGTGCGACATGTATACACTTAAAACAATATTTTTTTGTTGCTTGTTCAAACTACTGAATTAAAATGAGCTAAAACAACACAATTCTTGAAATTTCATTGGGACAACTTAATTGTTTTATGTTCAATCGATGTAAATTTGTTAAAACTAATAAGTTAACTTAATTCCTTCATGTTATTTAATTTTTTACAGTATACAACGTGATGCATTTTAGCAGAAGCTCCACTTAAAACACAGTTTGTTGAACAAGAAAACTAGTTGGCTTGTCATTACTGTATAACATTATACAGTATATTACTCTAACAATGCCACATACATGCATACACACAATACTCTATCTCATGCATTATATGCCGTATAATTGCACATAACATGCATTCACCTGTCAGTGATTGAAGTTTCTAATTAAAAAATGTGAAATACTTCTGATATAAAAACACATGGATCCACTTCATAAAACATGTCTTAACCCCCTAGCAGCACATGGGTTTGTTTGTTTACTGATGGATTTATGTGCTTTTGGAAGCTTCAAAATAAAAGTCCCTAAAACCCCTTATACAGCATGGAAAAGTAGAGATGCTCCGATCGATCAGCTGAAGATCGGTACTCGCCAATGTAGCTGATCTCATGAACCGTTATATTGAACCGTGTATTGAACTGTACATTAACTGTTATATTATTTCCTGTGGTGGTTCATTCCGCTGTGGCGACCCATGATAAATAAGGGACTAAGCCGACGTAAAAATGAATGAATGAATGAATTATTTTCTGTAAAGCTGCTTCTGGCTATGACATGTTCACACCTAAATGGTAAGAGACATGTTTAAGGTATTGTATGCGGCATCTTTAGTTTATTCTCTTAGGTAAGGCAAGATTTTCTCCTAAGGTCCATACTTAGAGGGAAAATGTGCTTAATGCATTATAAAGCTTGAAGCATTAGAATCTGTACTCAGTATCGGCTAATCACCATGATAAGGAATTGGTACTCAGTATCAGCTGCAAAAATCCTGATCAGAGTATTCCTATGGAAAAGCCATTATGTGTACATTACTGTGTTTGTCTGACAGACAAAAAAAACATATACACAGAGAATAGCTTAAGAGTGAATAAATTATGCTGTCATTTTCATTTTTGGGTTAACTATTCCTTTAAATGGTGCATTATTTCAGTTTTGTCCTCTACACCACCACAGGGACTTTGTACAAGATGTTTCTCGACAAATGAGAACACTTGTTTTGCATAAGGTTTGTGGGAATGACAAGTTGTCTAAAAGCCTTCAGAGCCCAATTTAGACTCGAGACACTATTTCTGTCCTGCCTCCAGCCAGCAGATCTGAACTGCTGCAAGTTGAATCTGAAACCAAGCATAAGAGATAAAAAGGTTTAGAATTACGTAAGTGTTCTTAAATGATTTACCATTCTGAGATATTTCAAAGGTGAATAGAAGGATTATTATTATTTTTTTATTAGGGATCCAGTTTCTGTTGAGTCCTCAAACTGTATGTGCTGTGATGGGTTATTATAAGAGGATGTTGTTGCCAGGGGAAACATCTTTCTCTGGCAACCACCTCCAATTTACTTGCATACATCCTGCCAACAGATTTTGCTGAACAACACAATACAGTTGAAGCCTTTCAGAATCAGAATTGAGTTTATTTGCCAGGTACATTTGCACTGAAACTTGGCATGACAACTTACTCCCCAAGGTGGTGTTGTACATCCAATGCTTATCCAACAATAATAAACAGTGTAATGTTAAAGAATACTGATTATTGTGCAGATATTGTTTCAATTCAGACTATTTAAAAGTAATGCATTTTTTTTTATTTACCAGCCTGCTTTATATCACAAAGTCCACCAGCTGTTCTGAATGTGAAATACAACTAATCTTGTTTTGTTCTTTTGCTCTCTTACAGGGAACCTTAACCTAAACAAATTTAATGGGGAAAATAAGAAGAGTCTCATTAAGATGACACGCACAGATCCACCTGACATACTAGTATCAACTGTGTATCAAGATGTCAAAGTGAGTTCCCTCTCGACCCACTCCAAAGCCTGTCATCCCTCAAAACAATGTGATTCCCCATCCGTCAGCAAACTGGAGAACACTCGAAAAAAAAGCAAAAACAAAAAGAGGCACTGCCGTAGCTTTGACACTGAGTCTATGGACAAACTCCGATATCATACAATAGCAATGGAGTATCCATACAGAAGGGCTGAAAGATACGCGGCCAATCCAGAGGTTGCCTGGAATGCCTTAGGTCGCCAACAAGGGCATGGACTCCATCGGTTTTCTTCCCCAGACATATTTAGCTACCGTCTCACCTCACAGCCAACGGCTGCTGAGATGCCTGCTGAAATTGCAGTAACCGAACAAAAGCGGAGGACTAGATCTAGAAGTGCCTCACGGGTTCAGACCAGCCTAACTCCTGTATCTTTTGATGCTTCCCCCCCAGTGGCAAGAAGGGGCCGGGAGGCTCAAAGGGCACATAGAAACAGTCAGCCAAGGCCAGAAGTTTCCCCAAGAAGAGAGTCTTCCTATGGTGCCACACGGGCACATGTAAATGAAGTACACCCTGTCAAACTGCAGCCACAAAGGAGTGATACAAGCAGGTATTCCCCTGTATATGTGCCTGAAGGTTATGATGAAGGAAGGCCAGAGAAACCTGCCACTAGTCCTCATGTTCGGTGCCGGGTAGACATCAAACCAGATGAGTCAGCCATGCAGCAAGGTGGCCGAAAGGCAGCTACACCCCAAGTGGAAATACCTTGGCAAAAGTATCCAGGCAGCAGCAGTAGGAGTCTGACAGTGCCTCGCCATTTCTCCACTTCGAGGACTCCAACTCCAACTGAATCCTACATGGAAGAATACAGACAGGCGTACCAGTATTCCCAAAGTATGCCAAATAGCTACATGCAGCCTATGGAGATCCCTTTACAAAAGGTGGTCTCGCCACGGGAGCCAAGGGAACACTATGGACGGGAACGAAGGGCTCATTCAAGCCCCAACGTGCCAACTAAATTCTTCTATGCAGAGGACTTGGGGAAGTATGGATCTTCAGCGCCATCAAGGACTTATTATCAAGATGACCGATACAGCATTCCTAGCCAACCCTACTCACCTAAGGTACAATATGTACAGGATCCAAGGACTCACATTGTTCATACTGTACCATCCCGGCCATATTATACAGAAGTCGACCCTTATCATTACTCTGGACAACATGTGTATCCAAAATCCTATGCTGCAAGTGAACCAGGAGCATATATAATTCAGACACCTCCAGCAAGGACTTTCTATGGCGATGACCCAAGGACATATCAGATTCAAACAGCTCCTCCTCGGATATTCTACATGGCTGACCCCTACACTCCACCAATGGAGCATCATATTCCTGCAAAGGCATATTACACTGAAGGGAGACGACATGCCCGTGTTGTGCAGCCACAATCTGAGGACTGGTATGGCTCAGAGGTTTCTGGCTACTCTAGCCATTACCCATCCTCTTATGTCTCACAGATTACTCCCACAAGAGCTAGGCAAGAGCCAAAGCTCACAACTTGGTATGCCAACCCATGCATGGAGACAGCAAAAACCGCAACAGACCCAAGATCGTATTCAAGATCTTGGGATAACATTCTAGATACCCATGTAGAACGGGAGCAGCCCGTACCTCGAGGGAAAAGTGATGAAAATCTTCTTTGTCAAGGGGCACAAACTTCAAGTGAAAGACCAAAACCTGTGGTTGTCAACCTTTCCAGCTCACCAAGGCGTTACGCTGCACTGTCCTTATCAGAAAACTCTTTGATTGACAAAAGTCCAACCGAGGCCATGAGCTCCTCAAGTAAACTGTGGTTTGTTACACCTGAAATTACAATCACAGACAATGATATCAGACAAGGCAATCTTGGCAAGCCAGAAGCACGCTCTGCAAGTTGGGATGTGCTAGATTCAAAAAGTGCCCCAAATCAAGAAGCACCTCAACGTGACGCAAAATCCCGCTCTGGAGAGTCTACCAAAGAGAAAACGCACAGCAGCACATCCCTACAGCAAAGCTTAGAGCAACTTGATGAGCTTCTAGCTGACCTTGTCATCGATTACAAACCTCCGGCTAGAAGGACCAGCGAAGATTTGCTTGATCAACTCAAAAAGCTGATTGATGAAGAAGAAGCGGTATCTTCAGCAAGAAAGGATTCGACTCCAGGATCTGAAAGCGGCATGCCCCTTGACAAACAACCCACTTCAATAAAGATAGATCCTGACACACTAAGAGACACAGATGGCAGTTGTGATGGGCTGAGAAGTACAGAAGAGTGCTCCCCTGACCAGAGTCCAGATGAGGACGACACAATGATGTGTTCAAACAATAAATGTCGTCGGACTGAGACCTTGTTTAATGCCTGCCTCTACTTTAAGTCCTGCCACAGCTGCTATACCTACTACTGCTCTCGCAATTGCCGCCGTGAAGACTGGGATATCCACAAAGAGAGCTGCCTGTATGGGAGAATTGGCAGCGTGTGTCGCCACATTATTAAGCACTGTCGAGAAACCACAGAGGTCCACAAAGCTTTCTCCCGTATAGCCAAAGTGGGATACCTGTCTCGGGGCAGGGGGGTCTTGTTTTTGGGATTCCCAAATCCAGGTTCATCCACAAATTTCCTTCAATTTGGACTGGAAAGTCTGCTCATGTCACCAACATACCTATCTCTCCGCGAGCTAGAGAGCTTCAAGGATAACCTTGGGGAATATTGCAAGGAGCTCCAAGAGGCGGGGAAGGAATATGACCCAAATGAATGTTTTCTCTTGAATGTATCCATTGCTGTTGGTGATCAAGTGCCTGACGGACCATCGCCAAGGGTCCAAGCCCCAACCGTCAGGAAATTTGCCAAGGTTGCTCTCGCCTCATACAGCCCAGAAAAAAAAGTCCATCGGAAGGAAAGTGACATGGAGACCTTGATCCTGACCCCTCCACCAGGTATGGCTGACATTGACAAGGAAGGCGAGGAGGGAAGGAAAGCCAGGGAGATCTGCTTCATCAACATTCAGCGGGAGTTACGAATACGTGGTGTGTTTCTACGCCACGAGTATCCCAATGTCTATCAAAAGCTCTGTGAGTTTGTTGAGAACAACAAGAGGTTCACACCAACTACTATTTACCCTATTGATAAAAGGACTGGCAAGCAGTTTATGTGCATGATAATGGCAGCCTCTGAGCCACGAACTTTGGACTGGGTAGCGAACCCACATCTCCTAGATGACATTATTTAAAACAAGTGCACCTTTTTATACTTTAGATCTCACTATAGGACATATCTAAATATAGCAAGCTTATTTGTTATACATGTTTGTAGATATGTATTTTGTTAATTGAAAAAAAAAAAAAAACGTATTCATGTCTGCAAGGTCAGTATTATTCAATGTTGGAATATTGCCCATCAGATGTTGAGTGTGAGTAATTCACATTGTTTATTCATTGAGTCCCAGGTTTGTTCTTTTATGCTTCACTAGCAATTACTGCCCTTCTGTTACTTTGTAGCAAATTCTCTTTTGATATTCTTTGATTGCTCATGACAAAAGAGAGAGAAATCTTCTATTTATTTTGAAAAACTATAGAATTCTGTACTTATTTACAGCAGAGTTTAATATTCTTTCCTATGCAAAAATGACCAACATTGTCCCGCAAAAATGTTGAGGTTTTGGCTAAAGAAATATGGTACTTTATTTCATTTTATCTCAAAAGAAAATTATGTGTATTTTTAATGGTATGACCAGGAATTATATTATATTATATTATATTATATTATATTATATTATATTATATTATATTATATTA
>CAIGQZ010000427.1:36247103-36266307 GCA_903798205.1 Danio tinwini
TGTGTGTGTGTGTGTGTGTGTGTGTGTGTGTGTGTGTGTGTGTGTTGCGAAGATCTGCATCCACAACTCTCTTTCCTTTCACACACCGTACACACACACACACACACACACACACACACACACACACACACACACACACACACACAGAGAAAGAACTGAGAAAATCCATCTCCGGCTGCAAGACTGTCACTCTCAATTACGGTTATTGTCTGGGCCGTGGCGAAGTCTCGGGGTATTTTTAACCAGCGTCTATCTCGGTTTCTCACGGAGGGCAGAAAAAGATCTGTGAGAGGCCGCAGCTGTGGAGGAAGCCGGAGAGCCAGGCGTCTGTGCGGGTGTGTTGCTTGGCCAGCTGCGCTTCAGTCTCACACCACACACACTTTCACTTCTTCATCACTTCACACTTTACCTGATGCTGGCTAGTTCGGCCTTTTCCATTAACGTCAGTGTGAAATCTAAATTTACGTTTATTTTTTTTGTTATTTTTCTAAAGCATGCACATGTTATTCAATGGAAAAAAAGTATTTTGCTGCACTGTTAACAAGTTCCTGTAGAATCTACAGTAACTTACTGGCAGCAGTTCTCCAGTAACTTACTGTAAATAAATGACAGCAAAAAGACCTTATTTACAGTGCAATTTATCTTGATGTATATGCATTTACAGTATTGTACACTTTATTAGGTACACCTGTCCAACTGCTTGTTAATGCAAATTACTAATCAGCCAATGGTCCAACAAATAGAAAATATCCAGTGAGCGAGCGACAATTAATTGGGCGCAAATGCCTTGTTGATGCCAGAGGTCAGAGGAGAATGTCCAGACTGGTTCCAGCTGATAGAAAGGCAACAGTAACTCAAATAACCACTCGTTACAACTGAGGTCTGCAGAAGAGCATCTTGGAGCACACAACACATCCAACCTTGAGGCAGATGGGCTACAGCAGCAGAAGACCACACCGGGTGCCACTAATGTCAGCTAAGAACAGGAAACTGAGGCTACAATTCACACAGGCTCATCAAAATTGGACAATAGAAGATTGGAAAAACATTGCCTGGTCTGATGAGTCTCAATTTATGCTGCAACATTCGGATGGTCCGGTCAGAATTTGGGGTCAACAACATGAAAGCATGAATCCATCCTGCCTTGTATCAACGGTTCAGGCTGGTGGTGGAGGTGTAATGGTGAGGGGGATATTTTCTTTGCACACTTTGGGCCCATTAGTACCAACTGAGCATTGTGTCAATGCCACAGCCTACCTGAGTATTGTTGCTGACCTTGTCCATCTCTTTATGACCACAGTGTACTCATCTTCTTATGGCTACTTCCAGCAGGATAAAGCACCATGTCATAAAACCTGAATCATCTTAGACTGGTTTCTTGAACATGACAATGAGTTCACTGTACTCAAATGGCCTCCACAGTCACCAGATCCTCAATCCAATACATAGATATATACATTAGATGTCGCCTACCCTACTGTTGTCTATTAGAAGGAATGCGTCAATAGAGCCGCCATTTTGGTACAGGGTAGCACTCCTTTGAAATGAATGCAGGACCAAGGTGAAGTGGAGGACTGTGGCCATCCAAAGCCAGAGAAATACACATATACACATATATCTATGATCGGGAGTTTTCCCCGGTGGTCCGTATGCAAATATTTTTTTTTTAATTACGAAATATTATAATTTTACATCACTTTTCTACATTGATGGATGTGACCGCATGGGCATTCCTGACAAAGAGCGTGTGTTTGTGTGCATGGAAATGCATTACCCTCCTTCCCTGTTTAATTTGATCTAATTCATGTCCTGAAACACACCATCTCTCCTGCTTTCACTTCTCATTCTGACGGAGGGAGCGATTCGTTTGTAAATGAATCTCCGTTATAAACGACTCGTTCACTTATAGCTG
This sequence comes from Danio tinwini, assembly GCA_903798205.1. Classification (NCBI taxonomy): domain Eukaryota; kingdom Metazoa; phylum Chordata; class Actinopteri; order Cypriniformes; family Danionidae; genus Danio; species Danio tinwini. The sequence continues at coordinate 36,249,016 of CAIGQZ010000427.1, forward strand.
ACAATAATACAAGTTTCTACCACCGCATCGTTTTCTTGTCATATTTCATAACATTGTTTGCTTATTTTATTCAACAAAACTAGCATAAGCTTAGAATTTAGTGTGAGTTGGTGCTACTTTGCCTTATGGTCACTGCAGTAAGTGATTGTATTATCATCAATAACGTTACTTGTTAAGCACAAAAGTTCATAACATACAAAAACATAAAAAACGAAATCTTACCTATGAAATGTGATGACTTTGTGCTTTGCTGTCTTTGTTTGCTCGTTATTACACCCGTACAACATTGGCACACTGTCTTGACTAGTGCAATTGAAAGACGTTTGTCCTAGGAGCACTGTACCAATGTGGCCGCGCTATTGACGCATGCTCAGGATCCCTTATGTGATATCTAGTGTATATATCTATGAATCCAATAGAGCACCTTTAGGATGTGGTGGAATGAGAGAGTCACATCATGGATGTGCAGCAACTGTGATGCTCTCATGTCAATATGGACCAAAATCTCTGAGGAATATTTCCAGTTCCTTGCTAAATCAATGCCATAAAGGATTAAGGCAGTTTTGAAGGCAAAGGGGTACTAGTAAGGTGTACCTAATAAAGTGGCCAGGGAGGATACATCTGTAAAGTATACAGTAATTTTCACAATGAAACTTTAAAATACAGTAACATACCGCATAAGTGTCCTACATTAAAATACAGTTTATATTACAGTTAAATATTGTGTCATTTACAAAAAAATCAACTGATGGCAACTTAATTGTCGATTAACCCGTGCAAGTTAAATAGACTGAAAAAACAACGATTTATTTTGGTAATCTTCAATATTTGGTGATGTGATAGTAAAATGTACAATGTTTATTTTGTTAGCACACATACTTTAGGGGAACGACTAATCAGTGTGCTAGTGATGAGTCACTCTTGAACGATTCATTCATTTTAAACGAATCTTTTGTATGACCGAGTGACAAAGTGATTCGTTCATTTGCGCACGCGCACAACTGTGCAGGTGGAGTAGAAGATTAGATCCTTTTTCCAGTCCTCTATCGGGTTTAAGCCATTCAATTATCACGTCAAAGACAGAAGCCAATCATATGTATTTAGAGACGAAAAAAGATTTGATTCGTTCATTTCTCGAGTCTTCGGGTTTGAGTCATCTCGCTTTGCATGCTGTCCCATGACAAACGACTTAAAAACCAGAAGACTCGAGAGGTGAACTAATCATGGCTCCTTTCGGCTCAGACTGTACATTATTTAATCTTATATGGGTCTGTGTGACGTGAACGAACTACTCAAATTTGAAGACCTGTCAGAAAAGGTAAGCGAACATAATCATAAACAAAAGTCCAGGTAAACAATAAATGATTATTTTCTCATTCTTATAGCATTCTACCTATGACTTGTTTGTAGTGTGGTCAATGTCTAGGCTAGTTGTAGATGAGTTTGGAAGCAACTCGTGACATTTTAATGTTATTTTGGCAAATTGAACGAAAGGAACGAAATGGCTCAAAAAAAGATTCGTTCATCTCAATGAACGAGACTCAAAGGTCCAAGTCAGTAAAATGATCCGAACTTCCCATCACTACAGTGTGCTCTTTTTTTAAATGAAGACGACCAGCTAGTTTGGCCTTTTTCATTAACATCAGTGTGAAATCTAAATGTGCGGTTATTTTGCCAGCATGTGCACATTGAACAAACATAGAAGCCTTGTGAATTAATTAAAAAAATCATATTACAATCTAAAGGCTCGTGCACACCGAGACGTTTTCCGTCAACGTTTAACGCCTCGTGACTAAATAAAGGGCGTCAATGTGATCGTGTACACCAACACGCAAAACGGCAGGCACAAAAGCGTCATTTAAAAAAAAACGCCTCATGCTCGTTTTTTTTTGCTTTGACGCGCCGTCAAAACCTTCTCCACCAATCAGATTGGCACTTTTGTTCACGTGCACGGAGCTGCTGAAGTTACAGTAAACAGCACTTGGAGGCGCTCAAGCGCAACATTGAAGAAGATGCCCAGAGGCGATATGAACGTGGAGCTGCTTATTGCACTGGTGAACAATAATCATTTCTCCATCGCTAGAGCTGGAGCTGCTGCTTGAACCATCCATAACAACAAGCGTGTCAACTTTGTCTTCTTTCTCTGTGTTACAAGCCGGTGTCAGGAGCTTAAAGTTGTGTAGCACCATCTAACGTCAAGGAGTGATTTTGCATACTCTTCTGCTCGACGCCTGTGAAAATCGCTTGGGTTTGAATCCGGAAAAACGTCTTGGAAAACGCTGACGATAAACGCAAACGAAAAGCGTCCCGGTGTGTACAAGCCTTTACACTCCATATCTCATGATAAACATTGTGCATTTCTGAGTGTGCCTCACACAGGTGAGTGGGCTTGACAAACCACCTGTAGAAACTAGTGGTGGGCAAAGCGAGGCTTCATGAAACACTGAATCAAAGCAAATGCGTCGAAGCTTCGAAACGTTTCAAAACGCCACTCTACAGTGACACCTAGTGGTCATTTTTTATGTATTGCACTGGAGCAGCTTCAGCAAAGAACAGTTGAGCAAATTGAGGTATTAAACCCCACTTTGTAGGATTTGGGCTTGGGAGAGCCCACTTGTCCTGCCGGGACGTTTGCAGCTGGATACGTGATGGACAAGTGGGAGAAGTGGCGTGTCGTGTGCCTGGCTGCTCTGTCCCTGGAGGATATTGAAGATATCTACCTATTCAGAACTTTGATAACAGGGTTTCTGCTGATGGGCTTATGTGGGGCCCTGGGGTATCGACGATTGATGAAAGCGGTCAGTGCTGCTCGAAACCGTAAACCGAAACCGTAAACTCGAAACTTTGATTGAAAGTATAATGGGCAAATATGCTGCTGATTAGACTGCTGTATTAGACCACAAATTGGAAAACATCGGGGTGAAATTAGCGGCTTTGCAACAAGATTTGGCCAGGACTGGAGACCAGTGACGGACATTAAATATCTGTAAAATTGGCAGATATTGACCAAAATTTATAATACTTTCTTTTCTTTCGGCTCTCAGTGTTTTCCCAGCCAGACGGCCTCGGCTGGAGAAAAATAACTTCTCCCGGATAGCAAGATAAGGAGACGCTCTGAAATTCCTGCTCCCTGTCAAGGACACCTGTTGGACTCTACAGGCTTACACACACACACATACACAGCTACAGATAGACTTTCACTACCGAGCCCCTCATCCCACGCCTTCGTGTGCTTTCACTCACTGGAGGGGGTAGGCGGGTCTGTGACCAGCGCTTCTTTCAGCTGCAGGCCGGATGGCTGCCCGCCCTTACCGGACTATATCCACATCCCCTGTTCCAATACCCTGTTGCAATGTTTTGTCTTGTCTATGTGTTTATGTGCTTGACTGCCGGGGCTTTTTTAATCCCTGGTCTCACTCTGCCCTAAATTAAGAGCAGGGTGAGAGGGAGTTTTTTTTTTTTGCCTATCTTTCCTTATGTATCTTACTTCCTTTTTCTAAATAATACCTCCAGCTGACTTGTCTTCACCTGAAATGTTTGTGTATGGTCGGGGGGGTCTAATTTCGCTATATGTCAGTGTATGTGAATACATGGAAGTATATGTGACAAATAAATAGCACATCATCATCATCATCATGAAGGCTGTCATGCTGAACGGTGTTTTTGACCCATCATATATAAATATATGTATATTAATTTATATTATAAATCGTAAACCATGGTTCTTTTTGTTCTGCTTAATCCTGTGCCCCAAAAAAAATATTTAAAATAAACAAAACAATGTCTTTTGACTGCTTTTTTAAAAATAACTACATAACACAATACTTGTACTTTTACTTTCAGTACTTGAGGAGTAAATTTTTATGTAAACTACTTGCAATACTTAAGTACAAAAAATGTTGAATACTTTAGTTCTTCCACTTAAGTATTGTGCTTAAAGAGTACTTCAACTTCTACTCAAGTCACTTTTTTGATAGAGCACTTGTACTTTTACTTAAGTCTGGGTCTCTAGTACTTTATACATCTCTGGTTACGCAGAACAAACAGTTTACGCTGCAAACAGACAAACAGAAACACCCGGATGAGAGCGCACAATCGTAAACATGCCCAAACCCTACGCGCCCGAATCGAGTAGAAACGCGCAGGGTCCAAGCGGGCTCATGACCGGCGCTCATACAGAGACACGCACAATAACAAAACATGACAGGAGTAGTGCCAGGACTCCGCCACCAAAACAAGAATTAATAACCAGATTGGCGGAATCATAATAATAATAAAGCAAGCAGGCACTTTCTACTGTCATAATAACAATAAACATTAAACTTTGACTAATGTTTAAATGTTGTGCAAAAGTAAATCAAAACAATATTCACACTGGCTTCGCATCTGGCTTTATATCCAGATCAAATGAATGGCTGAATCAGCTGATGATTAGAAAGATATGTTGCACAAACATGTCATTTAATAATATAGGTTTATCATGTATGAATAGTAATATGTATTGATAATATTTATATTATGTATATATAATTATTTGCATTAATATGTATATATGCAATAAAAAGATTAGGGCAGAGGCGGCGCAGTAGGTAGTGCTGTCACCTCACAGCAAGAAGGTCGCTGGTTCGAGCCTCGACTGGGTCAGTTGACATTTCTGTGTGGAGTTTGCATGTTCTCCCGGTGTTGGCGTGGGTTTCCTCCGGGTGTTCCGGTTTCCTCCACAAGTCCAAAGACGTGCGCTATAGGCATACCTGCCAACACTCCCGTTTTTCCCGGGAGTCTCCTGTATTTCAGACCCACCTCCCGGTTTGTCATTTCTCCTGGAAAACTCCTGGAATTTCAACCCCTTCCACCGGTCCTCATGTGATTGGTACAATTTGTAACACCCCATTGACACGGGGCTTCAGCGTCAACGCTTGACAGAGGGCGTGTCTGAAGTTGGGGCTGATACGATAGTCATAGCAGCGTCAGCCAATGAAATTAGTCAGCAATCGGCTACTGTCTGAGCTGGTGTATTTGTATATAGCGATCCGATTGGCTGACGCTTTAATCGGCACTTAAAAAGTTGAGAAAGTACCAAATTCTGCAACGGTCGTCTTCCGGATTTCCAGAGACAAATGTTGGCAGGTATGGCTATAGGGGAATTGGGTAGGCTAAATTGTCCATAGTGTATGCGTGTGAATGAGTGTGTTTGGATGTTTCCCAGTGATGGGTTATGGCTAGAAGGGCATCCCCTGCGTAAAACATATGCTGGATAAGTTGGCGGTTCATTCCGCTGTGGCGACCCCAGATTAATAAAGGGACTAAGCCAAAAAGAAAATGAATGAAGGAATGAAAAAGAACATAGTATATAGCAGAGTAATATATATATATATATATATATATATATATATATATATATATATATATATATATAATTCTATAATAATGTATATAACATAGTAAAAAGTAAATAGTAGTAGTAAAAATATGAATAAATCATTTAACAATCAACATTTTAGGATTAAACAATAATAAAAAATAATAATCTCTCTCTCTGACTCTCATGTGGCCTGTAGGGCTGCTCGAGCAAAGCAAACAACATGTGACAGAAGAGAAACCCTGCTCTCGCCGGAGGCCAGCAAACCTTCTTAATGCTGCAACAAAGACATTTGTCTTATTTTACACAGAGCAAACTCATACAGGAACTGCGAAAAACAACAAGCGGACACCATTGAAGCTGCTGATTTGATTTGATTTAAAGGCTTGGTGTGTGTGTGTGTGCGTGTGCGTGTGCGTGTGTGTGTGTGTGTGATTCATGTAAACACCAGCATGAAATCAACACAAATCAAATTGGCACAATATTTCTGGGTGACACAGTGGCTCAGTGGTTAGCACTGTTGCCCCACAGCAAGAAAGTCGCTGGTTCGAGTCCCGGCTGGGTCAGCTGGCAATTCTGTGTTTAGTTTGCATGTTCTACCAGTGTTGTGGGATTCCTCCGAGTGCTCCGGTTTCCCCCACAGTCCAAACAAATGCGCTATAGGTGAAGTGGAGAAACTAAATTGGCCGTAGTGTATGACTGTACTAGTGAATGTGAGTGTATGGGTGTTTCCCAGTACTGGGTTGCGACTGTATAGGCATCCGCTGCGTAAAACATATACTGGAATGGTTGGCAGTTCATTCCGCTGTGGCAACCCCTGATAAATAAGGGACTAAGCTGAAGGAAAATGAATGAATGAACACAAATTTCTGTGAATTTAAAACTTTTTTTTTTTAGGCCTAAATTTATTTAGTTTTTGAAATTTAAGCCATTTTAAGACCCCGCAGACACCCTGCAACTGTTTCAGTTTCAACAAATTATAGTTTAATGCAAATCTTTTAGATCATAAATGTAAATGAAAATATTCTTGTCATTTCAAGGCTGGACTTCAATGCTCTTCTTGGTCTCCCATCCTGCACTCTCAAACCTCTACAGATGATCCAGAACACTGCAGCTCGTCTGGTCTTCAATGAGAGCCCATGTAAAAATGTTTCCAGGCTTGGAAAATTGCACAACTTTTCCAGGTTTTCCAGGACCGTATGAACCCTGGTTTAAGTTGTTTTTTATTTTTATTATAGTTTTATTTTTATAAACTGTGCACTGCAATTTGCATTTTGTGATTTATGTTTTTATTTTCTCATTTACTCATGCTTTTGAATTGCATTTGAAAACCATTACAAACTATAAAACACCATCCCCCAGCACTGTAGACAACCAACGACTTGCAAACGACCTGAATGAGTTTTACTGCCGGTTTGAGAAAACCCACCAAACCCACTCAGAACTGCTGTTTACACCACCATTAACACCTCCACCTCCCCCCCCCATACCTGCACTTCAGTTCAGTGTAGATGATGTGCGCCAGGTCTTCCAGAAACAGAGGAGGAAAAAAGCTCCAGGCCCAGATCTTATAACACCAGCCTGTTTAAAGTCCTGTGCTGACCAACTGGCCCCCATCTTCACCCTGATCTTCAACAGATCACTGGAGCTGTGTGAAGTGCCCTCCTGCTTCAAACGCTCCATCATCATTCCCATACCAAAGAAACCCAAACTCACAGGACTAAATGACTACAGACCGGTGGCGCTGACATCTGTGGTCATGAAGTCTTATGAAAAACTTGTGCTGGCCCACCTGAAGGACATCACTGAACCCTCACTGGACTCTCTTCAGTTTGCCTACAGAGCAAACAGGTCTGTGGATGATGCAGTCAATATGGGACTGCATTATGTTCTGCAACACCTAGACAGACCGGGGACCTATGTGAGGATCTTGTTTGTTGACTTCAGCTTAGCTTTTACCACTATCATCCCAAAACTTCTCCTGCCCAAATTAACTCAGCTCTCCGTGCCCACCTCTGTCTGTCAGTGGATCAACAGCTTCCTAATGGACAGGCAGCAGCTGGTGAAGCTGGGAAAATTCTCATCCAGTACCCGCACAATCAGCACTGGCGCCCCCCAGGGGTGTGTCCTCTCCCCACTGCTCTTCTCCCTGTACACGAATGACTGCACTTCGAAAGACTCTTCTGTCAAGCTCCTAAAGTTTGCAGACGAAACCGTTTTGCAGCCTCATTCAGGACGGTGACGAGTCTGCTTACAGACACGAGGTTAAGGAGTTGGCTGTCTGGTGCAGTCACAACAACCTGGAGCTGAACACGCTCAAAACAGTGGAGATGATAGTGGACTTCAGGAGAAACCCCCCTGCTCTCCCCCCACTGAGCATCATGAACAGCATTGTGGCAGCAGTGGAGTCATTTAGGTTCCTGGGCACCACCATCTCTCAGGACCTGAAGTGGGACACTCACATTGACTCCATTGTCAAAAAAGCTCAACAGAGGCTGTACTTTCTTCGTCAGCTGAGGAAGTTCAACCTCCCAAAGGAGCTGCTGAAACAGTTCTACACCTCCATCATTGAATCAGTCATCTGCACTTCAATAACTGTCTGGTTTAGCTCAGCTACCAAATCTGACCTCCGAAGACTTGGTTGAATAGTTCGGACTGCTGAGCGAATTATTGGTACAACCCTCCCTACTCTCCAAGAACTGTACTTATCCAGAGCGAGCAGAAGGGCTGCTAAAATCACTCTGGACTCCTCACACCCAGCACACTGTCTCTTTGAACTTTTACCTTCTGGTCGACGCTACAGAGCACTGCGCACCAGAACAGCCCGACACAGAAACAGTTTCTTCCCTCAGGCAATCCATCTCATGAACACTTGATGATAATAATAATTGTGGAACCAACATCACTACCTGCTATACACTTTTTTTATGCACACATACACTTATTTACAACACATTCCACATGCCAATTTGCACAAAACAGCTGCACATATTATGTTGTATATAGTAATACACCTGTACATACACTTGTCAATTTGTATATTGCATTCACTACTTTTTAAAATATATTTATTATCTGTTTTTTAGTCCTCTGTAATTCTGTTGCACTGTAGAAGCTCTGTCACCAAAACAAATTCCTCATATGTGTAAACATACCTGGCAATAAAGCTCTTTTTGATTCTGATTCTGATTCATTATGGGAGCTTCCAACAACTTTTAACCTTGAAAAGGCAAGGCAAGTTTATTTATATTGCACATTTCATACACAGTTGCAATTCAAAGTGCTTTACATAAACAAAAATAAAAAGACAAGTGTAAGAAAATAAAAACAGATAATAAAAATAATTAAAGACATATAAAAAGCAGGTTATAAAAGAATGAAAAAAAAACAAAGACACAATATTGAGATCTGTGGGACGTAGCACAGTGCTCATTCAGTAAAGGCACAGCTAAACAGATGTGTTTTCAGTCTTGATTTGAATGTGCCTAATGTTGGAGCACATCTGATTTCTGGATGCTGATTCCAGCACTTGGGGGGGTGGGGGGTTTGGGGGGAATGGGGCGCTGTTAGTAGCTGAAGGCAGATTCACCCTGTTTTTGACTGAACTCTTGTAATTTCTAGTTTACATGATCCTAGAGATCTGAGTGATCTATTAGGTTTGTATTCAGTGAGCATATCTGTAATGTATTGAGGTCCTAGACCATTTAGTGATTTATAGACAAGTAATAATACCTTAAAATCTATTCTGAATGTAACTGGGAGCCAGTGTAAAGACCTGAGGACAGGTGTGGGTTTTTGATTTCCTGGTTCTGGTCAGAATCCTGGCCGCAGCGTTCTGGATGAGCTGCAACTGTCTGACTATCTTTTTGGGAAGGCCCGTGAGGAGGCTGTTACAGTAATCCACCCTGCTGCTGATAAAAGCATGAACAAGTTTCTCTAATGCTGTGTTCACACCAGACGCAGAACGAGCGGATAAATCGCGCTTATTTGTGTGTAAATACACGGATGAACATTTGTGTTATTTGCTTCATTCGAGAGTCAAATTCACTTTAGAACAGATGCGGATTCGCATCATGGGCAGGGCGTCTGTCTGCCCGGTGACTGTAGCTTCGCTGCTAAATGGCTAACATGGATTTTATTGAGAAACAACTGTGTTTGTGCTTTATGAAGGCTGAAAAACAGCGTCGATTCGTTTGGAGCAGTGTCTGAGTCCACTAGAGGTGCACTCAGCTCTGTGAGCTCAAACTCCTCCAGAAACTGAACCTGGATGATGGAAGCATTCAGTGGTGCTTCTGACTGAGCCGAGCCCAGTTTGATAAACTGTTGTCAGTGCAGGCAGCATGATCGTCCCGCGGGACATCAACAACAGGTGCTATGTCATAATCACGCCCCACAAGAGCAAGCTCCTGATTGGTTAACGCGGCACGAATGTCCACAGCAGTTTAGATTTTTGAACTCGAGCGATTCGCAAAACGCTCAATTCGCGCTGCGCCATTTGCGTAATTCACATCATTTGCGCCGCACCATTTGCGCGTATCGCACCGCAGGATGTTTATTCGCGCGTTTGCATTGACCTAACATGTAAATCACTCGCACTTGACACTTCTTCTGCGTCTGGTGTGAACGCAGCATAGGTCTTCACTGGAAACAAAGCATCTGATTCTTGCAATGTTTTTAAGATGATAGTCTGCTGATTTACTAACTGCTTTGACATGACTATTGAAAAGTAAAAAAAAGTGACTTTTATGAACATTTGTATTAGTTTGCAGTGCTATATTGTCTGGGTTGGAGTTGAATATTAAGCTACAAATACCATGTAATAAATTTACAGTACATTTCCTGTTATTTTACAGACCTATTTCTCTCTATTTTATGTTTTTATTCATTTTGTTTTTATTTCTAATTATTAAAATTTCAATGTAAGATTTAAGAAATCCCAGATTCTTTTATACATGCACATATGGACAATACAAACAATGTGCATAAACAGACATAATTGGCTCTACACCCCATGGAGTGAGAACGAGGCAAAGCTTATTCTCCTGCACTCCCTTCCCTTCACCAACACTTCTCTTCACCCAACTCACACAGAATGGTCATCTCAAGGTAGGAATGTTCTGTATCAATGCAAGTGACTTTTTGCATCATGTTTGATATAATTTGAAGCAACTGGTACAATAGTCTCCTTCTCACAGAAATAGGCATAATTTAAGTAAACATTTGAAACTTTGGGTATTTTTGACCCACTGAAGAAAGGGGGTCATTTGTCAGGGTCCACTATACAAATTACCTCCTGATTCTCACAGCAGGTGGGTTCCCATTGTTGTTTCAGACACCTCCATTTGAAGAATGTTTTACTACGGGTTGACTACTGTATTTAAGGTAAAGCGTCAAAAAGCTCAGGGTGATTCTGTAACCAGATAAGCCCATAGTATAGAGCTCTCTTGCTCTATACTATGTATATTATTGAAGTCAGGTATGCATCTTTCGATCTTAGATTTATCTTTGAGAATTTGATGTCTTGTATTGATTGTTTATGAATTGACTGAATAATTGGCGTAATACATGATGAGCGCATTCTGCTTACTCTGTAATTATTCATTTTAGTAGATTACGCTGTATCCTGGTTTCCACGCTTTCTTTGTTAGACGGACAGTAGACGGACCAAGTCCAGTAGTCCAGTTGAGATGGAGCATCGGGCACACTAACTGTATTTTAGGGATCCGACTGACTCTTGATATTGATTCAAGTGTGCTTAGGTGGAAAAGGAGTTATTTCCAGGGACAGCAGAGTCTTCGCTGACGTCCAGCGTTGTCCAGCCTCCGGCACCCAGTCTGCAGCTCTGCACAAGACGTTTGGTCCAGTGCTTAATTAGTAAATTGCGAGGTCCTGGAACAGATCGGGGTAATGGATCCAGCATGTTACTCAAGGATGGAGAGGTGTCGCGCACGACAGTGGAGAGCCGGGCAGGGGGCGTTGGTGTGGTGGATGGCGGTGGGGTGTCGCGGACGATAGTGAGCAGGGTGGGGGTGTTACGGACGAAAGTAAAGAGGGTTGGGGAGTTGTGGAATAAAGTGAAAGCGAACAGCGGATGGGGGAGGAGGGCAGGTGAGGAGGGGAATCTGTAAAATTAGGTGCCGGATCAGATTTCATAGGTGCCGGAAATTAAGCCCTGGTTTGGACATAGGAGAAATGGTTGTGCACAACTGAGCCTGGTTTCTCTCGAGTTTCTTATCCTTCACTTCACATGGTGAAGTTTTTTCCTCGCCGCTGTCACCACTGGCTTGCATGGTTCGGGATCTGTAGAGCTGCGCAGCGATGGATTACTCTTCAGTGTTTGGACTCTCAGCAGTAAATATTAAACCACGCTGACCTGAACTGAGCTTAAACTCTTAAAACTGAACTTAATAATAATAATAATAATAATAATAATAATAATAATAATAATAATAATAATAATAACAATATTCTATGTGAAGCTGCTTTGACACAATCCACATTGTAAAAGCGCTATACAAATAAAGATGAATTGAATTGAAATAACCTAGATGGAGAAATTATTATAGAGAACAGTGGTCGGTTATATTTATAAAAATGGCCTTGTTACGAACCAGTGTTTGTGCCTGTTTTGTTTTTGTTTCTGTCTCTCTCTAGCTTGTCATTCTTTAGGCCCGCCCAGTTTCAGCTTCCCATTGGTTAAGCTAGTCAATCATCGTTAATACTTCACTGATGTCATCATCAATGCCCAATCAGATGCAGAATTCCCCCTTCAAATTGAAACTGGCATGGAAGAATGCTAGCGTGCTTTTGCTTGTGTTTTGCTGGGTTGTTTGACAGTTTCTTGTGTGTTCTGTTATCATTTGTGCTGGAATCTAAGAGTTTTCTAATTATGTTTTTCTTTCTGATCGCCAGATTCACAACATCAATGGGATTCGAGGACAGGGTAGATGCCACGTGACCTACATGCTGCTACACGTAGGATCTGCAAATGTATTATACACACTAAATTAGAAGTGTGCGCCACTCAATCAGTGGTGTAGTCCTTGCTATACTCACGTATACTCAGTATGCCTACTTTTTTCCATGAGCTGTTTGGGTATTACCAATTTTGAGGATCAATAAATGCGTATACCCTCGGTATACTCACTAGTTTTTCTGATTAAACTTCCCTAATTTATGTGTATTCATGTCCCCTTTAACTGTATACCAAAGGTTTTTTAAACTCACATCTTAATTTGTTGCATTTTTGTTGCAATTGGTGCATTTTTATTCATTGGTGCTATTCCCCGCCCCTGATGACCGCAGCAGCTGTGAGAAAATTTCGTGAGAGTTTTTCGAAGACCACAACAACTCAACTGAATGATGTCTCACTGAAACGTTCAGGAAAATTTACGAAACAGCATGGGCATCGCTTTAGCCCTCCAATATTTCTAATTAGCACCCTTAAAGGTTTTGCGATTAGCTCATGAACTGTACACTACTAAATGATCGCCTCAGTCCCATTTAATTTTGATATGAAAATAGTGGCAGACTTCCACCGCTCCGTTTTCAGCTGGTTTTTAATTTAATCAGCAAACCACATCTGTTCAAGGCGAGAGAAATCCTAAAATTGCCCCTGTAAAACAGTATTTCACATGTCTTAATCGTGCCTACCGGTACAGGGAACGATACTACAGTATATATAAAACACTAAAAACGATGAGGCAAAGACCACTCATAAATTGCTTAACAATATGCGATTTAAAAGGGTAGCTACTAGTATACAGTATAATAGCGACAACAGAAGACAGACTCCTATTAGTTTGGTTTAAAACAAGCATGTACAAATGTGACAATCAAAAATAATGGCTGATTGATGTTTAAAGGAACCTATTAAATGTAAAGTAATAAACCAGTAAAGAAAGTTAAAAAGCTGTCTTTCCATGTAAACTAAATTGTTGTAACTGTCTTGATTGACTCTTTTTTATATTAAAATGATTAAATAAGCTACATACTGTATAAATACAGCCAATCGCCGAGTCTCTTGGGGGGTGGGGGGTGGGGGGCGCGAGTAGTACTATTAGCTAAACATAAATCATTAAATAGGATTAGAGTATTAGCATCTCCCTTTAAAACAAACTAATTTGTTAGATCTTTTTTATTTTTAAATGGATAGTTTACGCAAAAATTGAAAATTGTCATCAAAGATATTTTGAAGAAAGCTGGAAAGCTGTAATCATTGACTTACATTGTTGTTTTTCCTTTAATGAAACAAAGAAGTATTGACGTCGTTTCTTTGCCTACTTTCATTTAAAATTTGGGTTGGGTGTAATAGTACACCACCTTTTATTTAGGACTACACCACTGCACTCAATGTAAGTTTTGTTATACGTTTTGGTTAGTAGAATAGTTTAGGTAGGGCGTGAAAACGCTGAAGACTTCTTTTTATTTATTAGATTTTATTCTTTGGCGCCACTTTTGTTCCTCTTTCCCTTTATTACAACCATTAATTTTATTTTGTATATACTTTGTTTGTTATCATTTACTCACTTTGTAAAATAAATACTATTAATGAGGCACAATTGGTTGTTTATCTGCTCCATTGCCACCACCATTCATAAATGGGTCATACAATTTTAAATGTTGCTGTAACCCTAGTATTTCCATCTTAACCCTTTCATGCATGAATTATGAAAAACATTATCTGGATTTTTTAAATATTATTTTTATAATTTTAATAAGACACTAAAATTTTTATCCATTTTAATTTTTACCAAATTTATTTTTATTTAAAAATTATTTAACTGTCAACATACGTGGGCACCATGCAACAAGGGTGTAAATGGGACAAAGACACAGCTGACAATATGGAATATTGTGTTTTTAATGGCCTGTTATTATATTCATATCAGCTCATTTATTACAAACCATAATAGTACAATATAATAACAATAAAACACATACTATCACTCTCTGCTTCACTGTCTGTCTCAGAGCTGCTATTTTCTGGCATATACTCATCAGTCACTGTCCTCTGGAATATTCTCAATTATTCTGTACTGACTTCTTGACTTATTCTTTCCCTGTTTAAAGGCTAAATTGTTTCCATATGAATGTGTAAAATTGCCATTTAATGCTGCAATATGTAATTTTAAATGACTATTTATGTTGATATATTTGTTAAAATATTAAAAATTCATAAGAAAATTTATAACATCTGTGAAAAAATAAATAAGATATACTAGCAGGTTACAGAAAAAAGGACTTTTATGCAATCTAACTCCTCTGTTGCATGATGTCCACATACATGGACAGTTGGTTTTTGGTGAATAAAAACTACATTTTGGGCAAAATTTTATTTTATAAATGACTTACATGTTCATCATACTTTACTGTACATACTGATTTTTTTTTCCTCAATTGACATACTTGAATAAAAGTTTTTCACAGATATGCCTGAGGCATTTAGCATCACTGTCAGCCATCTTGGACTAACGAAGTTATCAAGCAAAGAATAACTAGAATGCAAGAGAGTAGCCGCTGTGACAATACTGCTGACAGTCCACTGACACTGCCCTCAAGTGGTTTGGAGAAAATTACCATGATTAATGAACCTCAAATTAAGTTAAATTAACTGTCCACAAATGTAGACACCATGCATGAAAGGGTTAAATAACCGTAACAGGCCTTGACCTCTGATTAAAAATAATATTACCTTTAACTCAAGGGTGTACATCTAAGCGGACTGAGCAGCCATCTAAAAGTATTAGTCAATTACCTCTGTTTATTAATCAAGACTGACGAGAGTGTGACCGTGAGGGACGCCATCGGCCAGGCCGATTCCTCTAAGCGGCGTGAGCATCCGAATGAACAAATGTAATAGTTACGAGTGAGGACAAAAGGTTCAAACATTCATCTAAATTATATATTGATGTAATCTTAATAACGTTTTATGATTGGAGTCAGATAAAACGAAAGATAAATATATTTAAAGAGTTAAATTTAAACTAAAACAACATTGTGCACTGAAAAGGCCGAACACGCAGTGAAGCTTCATCCACCAGTGGACACCTTTATTGGGCCAACTGGGTGGACCTTACAGGAATTTTCCACATCAAAAGTCGACAGAGCAGAGATCAACATCCCAACTCTTGTGAATCACAAACTACTGAAATTGTTCATTAACAGATATTTTTAACAGTGTGGACACTTATTTTTTTAAGTGACAAATGTCAAAAAATTTTTTTTTACGTAAAAATCTAATATATAAACATATAAATAAAAACATCAGCACAAAACCATTGTAGTTCAGTCTTTAATTAGAAAATCTACTTATATACAGTATAGATGTACTGTAGCAAATATTGTTGATTCCATAGGCCGCATGATACCCCCCCCCCCCCCCCAGGTCACTGTAATATTATAAATAAAGTTTCTTATTTGAAATGTCTATTCAGCTGTAATCCCCGTCACGGGAACACATGCTGTCTTAGTCCAACTGAGCGTCAGTCATCGCTCTCCGGCTTTGACAAACACACAGAAAAAAAACAAAACAATAAATGAAACTAGATCAGTCAAGACAACATGGCAGTCGGAAACCTGAGTCAGAACAATTTTGGATAGAACAAACACCCTGAATCCAGTTAAACAACAGCAGCGATTGGAGTGGAGTTACACAAAGACAGAAACAGGCTGAAACGGCAGATTTGGTGAGGAGATGGAGCCATTCCTTGCAGATGAAATGAACCTACTTTCAAAATGTTTTCTGAAACATTAACCAAGAAACGTGGCAAAATTGTCATACATTCCCATTGCAGACAGTCAGAGAAGCCAAAGCCGCCGTCTAGCCGCCGATTGGTTCATTATTATAATATATGCAATCAAAAGAAAGGAGAAACACATCACAGTCCAAAGAAGTAGTTATTCGTTTTGTATTTGATCGTTAAAAATCGGTCATTCCTTAACCTAGCGGCTTCCTCGGTTGGTAAAAAGTTTGCAGGCGTTTTTGACCCGACTGAATCAGCGGATGCTTAATAAAATAATAATAAAAAAAAATTTAGTTGATCTGTAGCAGGCACTGAAGTACTATGGCGAAAGAGGGTTTGTCATCACACCCTGAATGCAGTTGCTATTTACATTGTTTTTGTTAAAAAATAAAGAAAAACTGAAGAAGAAAAAACAACCCTTTTTGCGTCGATGTCTGTTTTAACTTAAGCAACACTTTACTTGAAGCTGGAGTTCGTAAGACACCTTTATAATCATGACATAACATGAGATGCATGCTTATAACAGCTGTCATTAAGTGTTATTAGCTCAGTTATGTCATTTTAAATGCAATGATGACATTGTTTGTGATGGTTTATTATAGTGAATTGTAAAAAATATTCGAAAATTAGTGGTTTTCCTTATTTTGCGATTCATGTTGTTATTTTATTTATTTTTTCCCCATTTATTTATGCTTTTGAATTGCATAATAGAAGAAAAAAAACTCAAACCTTGTTATAACAATTTGACAAATACATCTTTGTCATCATCAACTTGGCATAAATCTGTCATAAACATGATTGTCATGAAGCCATTGTAATTGTGTCATGAATGTTATATCAGCGTCATTAATATTTCTCTTGACCTCTTGAACTACAGTTGTACAAATTGAATTGGTCTTGAAAATGTCCCTAAATATTAATGACGCATTAATAAAAGTATTCGACAGAGTAATGACACTTTTACAGAACATTTTAATGACAAAAGCGATCAAAAAATATTCATGATGCAATTATAATGGACTATTATGTTTATGACAGATTTATGACAAGTTAATTTGTCTTGATAACGTCAAGTTGTCACAACAAAGACAGGTTATGATGTATTAATGTGTTAGCTTATGTAATTTTAAATGCAATGATGACATTGTTTGAGATGTTTTATTATAGTGCACTGTAAAAAAAAAAAAA
>CAIGQZ010000427.1:36281144-36297597 GCA_903798205.1 Danio tinwini
CACACACACACACACACACACACACACACACACACACACACACACACACACACACACACACAATAAATATATAATGTTTTCAAAAAGTAAAATGGTTTTCGCGATTGATAATTACTTTAAAAATTACAGATTTTTTTACAACTAAGATTTCTGAATAATAAAAAGCATTTGCAATGGCATACTAAATTATACCATTCAATAAAAAATATAATATAAATTAATATGGTATAATAATAATATATAAACAGCAATTAAAATAATATCAGAATACAATGTTAGTAATATGCATGTTAAATGTTAAATAATTTTTTTAAATCACTAAGACTGTAATTCTAGATGAAAATACATTAGAAACAAAAGGAATTTAAAAATATGTAATTTAATTGTACAAAAACCTAACATATAAAACATTTTTTCTTTAAATTTAATATATAAAAAATTACATTTTACAGTATTTTAGACATTTTAATGTATATTTAACATTTCACATTGTATTATATTAACAATAATTAAAAATATATATATATTTTTAAATACGATTTATTTTAATATTATTTTTATTTTATTATTTTTAAATATTTTTAAATAACATTTAATTACTATTACTAATTTTATTTTGTTATTACTATTGTTAATATTTTTTTATGTTTGTAAATGCCATTTAATAATAATATTAATATAAATAAATATGGTATTATAATAATAATAATATATAACCAGCAATTAAAATAATAACAATAAAATGTTAGTAATACAAATTTAAATGTTAAATACATGTTTAAATAACTTTATAAATCATTCTTTAAATCACTAAGACTGTATTTCTAGTTAAAAAATTACAGTAGAAACAAAAGAAATTAAAAATATTTATTATTATTGTAAATAAACAAACATTTATAGTGTATAAGACATTTTTATTTTAACATAAATGAACATTTTACAGTTATTTAAAATTTTATTTTAATTTATATTTAACATTTTATTTTGTATTATATTAGCAATAAATTATTAAAAAACATTTTACACAATTTTATTATTATTATTATTATTATTATAAAAATATTTTTAAATAGCATTTAATTATTATTCTTATTATTATTTTATAAAAATTATAATAAATAATAAGGTAACACTTTACAATAAGGTTCATTAGTTAATGCATTTACTAACGAACTAATCATGAACAACACTTGTACAGCATTTATTAATCATAATTCAACATTCACTAATGCATTATTAACATTCAAGTTCATGCTTGTTAACATTAGTTAATGCACCGTGAATTAACATCAACTAACAATGAACAACTGTATTTTCATTAACTAACGTTAACTAACATGAACAAATGCTGTAGTAAATTTATTGTTCATTGTTTGTTCATGTTAGTAAATGCATTAACTAACATTAACTAATGAATCTTATTGTAAAGTGACCAATAATAATAATAATAATAATAATATTAATAACTATTATTATTATTATTATTACCACTATATATTACGTTTATTTATTTGTAAAAAATATATATATATATATATATATGTTTTTACTATTTCCAAATTCTTTAGACATATGTCTGTAAACAATAAGCTAATGATTTTGAAATATTACAACTTTTAATGATTTTGCTGAAATAACTGCAGCCTAATGTTGTTATATTTTCAGTGACTGACTTGGACTCTTCTCCTCCACCAGGTCACAGGCACACAGCAAATCCGAGTCGATAGAAATGGGCTTCTGGCGGATCCAGAACTTAGTACTCGTCTTCTGGTTGGTCACAGGGTCGATCTCCACCTTTTCTCCAGAAATTCCTGCAAAAAATTGTCCAAGATTTTATCTCAAAATATGACATCCAAACTGCCATATTAAAGTCTACAAAAGGATGGCATCTGAGTGTGTGGAAATTATTTCAGTGATGTATTCACATACAGTGCATGGTTTCCGCTACAATCATTCTTCCCACCACGGCTGCATTACAGCTTCTCATTCAAAACAATCAGTCGTTGTTTCTTTTTTTTTATTATTAGCGGGTTATAATCACACCAAAACGTATTAAAAGGTAAGTGAACTATAACAGCGCTATTTGTTTAACCCTTTAAGGTTACATGCTGGCTGGCTGACTGACAGGGCTGCGCAATGTGTAAGGCCAACAAACAGCGCGTAGCTTTCAGTTATTATGAACACAGTTTCCATAATTATACTTTATTTATAGATTAAGGTCTGTGGCTCTGCATACAATGACTTTAACTTGCTGGAGTTTATGGCCGTTTCACTTTACTTCTGGACGCATTAATGCCGATCTGTAGGTCTATTGGAGACATTCATAAATATTCCTAGCAACTCTAATAAATATTGGAGACATACTCGTTATATAAAGGCACTAAATCGCACTTCAGCAGCGTTTATTTGAGAGCACACAAGAAATTATGTGCATGAGCAGTGTTAATTTGAGGGCGTACACAAAGTTTTGTGCACAAACAGAGGAAATAGGCATGCAAGAAGAGGTTCACATGCTCGTATTACATGAATGCGATTTCGACTCACAATACTGTGCTCACATTTGTCATTGTTTGTTTCCATCCAAAGATGCAAATTAAATTTATGTGCATAACTGGAATATCGCATCCACAAGACATGCGAATAAAACGTCTTCATTCAAGTAGTCAAAGAGAACAAAATCGTCACTTCCTGATTAACTGGCGCCAAATATCAACAGTCAAATCTGAATTTGCTGCGGTACGAGAAGCTGCGTGAGTCTTATTTAATAAATGACTTGCACCTCAGAAGGCAGTGTGCCGACATGCAATGAAAGAGTGGTGATGTTTGAAGGTGTCAAGCCTAGTTTATACTCGACGCGTCCGCTAGTTCGCTTAAGTGCATGTGCCGAATGTAACGTCATCACTGTGTTTGCGGAGGTTCGCTTTGGGTGCATGCAACATGATTTCAGCTGGCTGAGCGCACTTTTTTTTGACTCGAGCAAACAGTTCACGCGGTGATTTGAGTTGAATATGAATATGAATTCATATGAATATGAATTTAATTTGAGTTGAATATGAATAACTTTGAAGAGATTGTGTCTGAAACAGGTATGACTGTACAAACATCTTTATGATCTGTCCATGCGTGATCATAGAGATATCCAGATGACCAATAAGTATTGGTTAGAAATTGCTACAGCTGTGCGAAAAAAATAATTTAGAAAAATAAAATAAAAAAATAAATAAATAAATAAATATAAAAATAAAAAAATTTTTAGAAAAACTTGAAGGATAAGTGTGTTAAAACCAAAAAGAGAGGCCATACAAAAGTGGAGACCCGGGTGGTTTTAATACACAATTACAGAAGATGTTTTTCCACCATTCATAGGTTTTACACTAGGCATGGGCCGGTATAAGATTCTGACGGTATAATAACCTTGGATAAAAATATCACAGTTTCACTGTATCACGGTATTGTGATTACTGCTCTAAAATATATTCTTTTTAAATGTCAGGGTAAAAAAATAAAAGTTTTTCCCTTTTTGAACACACTATATTTTATTTTGAGAAATATTTATAATATTTTGGAGCAGTAAACGTGCCAGGGCCAAATAATTAAAATGAATCATTGACGTCTGCTGTCTTCATTAGTTTTAAAAACACAGATTTATTTACCATTTAAAATGGCATCTTTGGATATCTTTTCTGCTGGAGATGCTGTTGTTAAAAAAATGTAAATAAACAAAATCTTACACATACCTTAGGAACTGTATTAGAGAAAATTTTGATGAAAACCTTGACTTTTCCAAACCGCGGTATACCTTGAAAACGGTTATCATCCCATGCCTATTTTACACTGATGTATATATATATTACAATTTTAAATTTAAAACAATTTATTAGTAATAAAATTAAAATGAAGTCACATATTATTTTGTTGATAACTGGAAAGAAATATTTGAAGCTATCACTTTACAATATACTGATGCCCTGTTTCTCTAGGCATTATTGGTAAAAATGGTCAGGAATGTTGGACCATTATTGCCTTTTTAGCATATCACTAGAGGACAAACTAGCCAGACAGTAATGTGTGAATTGTTGAGTGGGTTAAATAAATAATAAAAAAGATCTGTATTTTTTTAGTAAGTGTACTTTTTTGTTGCTTTTATTCTTGCCATAATAAAAAATATATTTGTAGAGCAAAGCATGTTCTGTTAACTTTAATAGGTAAATCTGTCCAAAAACATCCGAGATATGAACAAAAGTCCTGAATAGTTATATTTTTTATAATCATTAAAAATAATTCACAAATAATAATAATTAGTATAAAAATCTTGAATAATATTAATGATATGACGTAGTTTGAGAAATTTTCTATTTCTCTGTTTATCTGTCTGATTTTACGGTCAGATTCTTTTGACCGCCCCCTGTCGTTTTAAAAAATATCACAACGGCGAACGTGTCAAGTATAAAAGCCTCGTCTGTTTCGTGAGGTGCATGCGCAGTCAGCGCAGGTCTGCGACGTGGCACCAGGCGAAAGTATAAATCAGCCTTCAGACGTGGAGCACAGACGCTCTTGACAATTCTGGAGGTCATTAAAAAATATAATAACACTAATACTGGCATTTAAGAATGACCAAAACAACATTTCAGGTGCTTTACAATGTGCTCAGCCTGCTGGTTCATCCATTCACACGCATTTTTACCATCACATGATCTTTTATAACAAAATCACATGACTTTTTTAATGCACACACTGGATTTTTCAGTAAAAGTGTTTCAATAGTAGTTTATGCACATCTTTTCTTATTGGATAAAAAGTTTATCCTACTCCGTTATGTGCATATGTTTTTTATGTGCATTTTTAAAATGTATGCGCATCATGGTATTTCCATTAACCAATTTTTTAAAACACATATCCAAAATGCACATAAAATAGATGATAAATATAAACAATTTTAAATTGCAATAATTCTTTCAAAATCATAAAAATTTTCAATGCAATTTATAATGTAGCATGGTTTTTAACATTGATAATAACACATTGATAATTTGTACACATTTAATTTGTAAATATCAAAAAATACCTAAATAGCCTTTAAATGACATATTAAATTCAATAAAAATCTAAAATAACAATCAAATAATATCTTAATTTATATATACAACAGTTCTGTCTGGTTCTCGAATCTGATTGGCTGATAGCCATGCACAATACCAGCACTCGTACAGCCTCCTCACCCTTCTGTAGTATTCTATTCTGTATTGCAGCTGTTAGACAACATCGCACACTTTTGAGGCTTTTTAGTGGAGAATGTAGTTGTTTTGATTGCAACTATGCACTTTATTTATAAGGAAAGTGCATCTTTTAAATATTTATAATTTCGGAAATTCAGCATGTCGGCCGACATCAGCCTGTCACTGAGCAGAGCAATGACGGTTGAACTCAGCATAATTTCAAACTACAGCTGATCAAAACTATCTAAATGATTAAATTATAAATTATAACTTAATTATAAAACAGGTAAGTGATGTTCTAAGTTGATTATTGCATTTGTTTATATAATACAAAATTATATGTTTTATATAATTGTACATATTTAAATATTATTTAATATATTTAACATTTTATACACAATTTTAAATGACCAAAGTCTATCTCAAACGTTACTAATTTTACTTACAAAATGTTCAACATGCTTTCAATTTATTTTATAAAATAGCATGGTTTTCAACATTTATAATAAAAACCAAATTTATAATTTTTACACATTAAAATAAATAAATAGCCTTTACAAATGGCATACTAAATTCAATAAAAATATAAAATAATAATATAAATATATCAATTTATGCTTACATAAATAGCCTTTAAAATATCTAAAAATATATGATTTAATATTTATTAGTATTTATATATTAAATCAAAATTCCTGCAAAAGTGCCCAGGTTTTTATCTTAACATAGGAGATCTGAACTGTCATATTTTTATCAAAAGCATCTGGGTGCGTGGGAGTTATTAGAATAGGAATTTGTGAAAGCTCTGGAATATGATTACAGGTCTATCTCTCCAGCGCAAGCACACGCGCGCACACACACACACACAGTCTATCTATCTATAATGGATGTGACGGCTGTCCATCACACGCCGCACATGAGAAAACAGCATGCAAACAGTGTCAGTCAGTGTGGATCTGGAGAGATTGTTCAGCTCTTTCAGGCCTCCAGCACAGCTGTAATTGGGATGGACTGCAGACAATGCTGGAATATTCCTTGTGTGTTCAGAGAAACAGCAGTGTGTGTGTGTGTGTGTGTGTGATCTAAAGCGCTTTAGTTTCTCAAAGCACATGACTGCACTCATAAACCAGAGAGAGAAAGAGAAAAAGAGAGAGAGAGAGAGAGAGAGAGAGAGAGAGAGAGAGAGAGAGAGAGAGAGAGAGAGAGAGAGAGACGACTCCTACAGGAATATCTCAGTGACAGACTGCCTGGACTATAGTAGTAACTATAGTAGATTGTTAGATAGATACAGTTATACACAGTTGAAGTCATAATTATTAGCCCTCATGCCAAACGTTGTTTAACAGAGGAGGGAATTTTTTTACATTTCCTATAATATCTTTTCTTCTGGAGAAAGTTCTTATTTGTTCTATTTTGGCTAGAATAAAAGCAGTTTTTATTTTTTTAAAACCATTTTAACGTCAATATCATTAGCCCTGCTTAAGCAATATTTGTTTTTGATTGTCTACAGAACAAACTGATGTTATACAATGACTTGCCTAATTACTCTAACTTGCCTAATTAACCTAGTTAAGCCTTTAAATGTCACTGAATACTAGTGTCTTGAAAAATATCTAGTAAAATATTATGTGCTGTCATCATGGCAAAGATAAAATCAATCAGTTATTCAAAATGAGTTATTATGTTTAGAAATGTGTTGAAAAAAACATTATTTCTGTTAAACAGAAATTGTGGAAAAAATTTATATTCTAATAATAAATTAATTCTAATAATCTAATTAGGGCCAACAACTCTAACTTCAACTGTATATATTTAATTATACTTGATATAATAATGTTATACTTTCTTACACTACACTGATGATAATAATATTAATATTAGTAATAATAGCAATAACAACAAACATAGAGTATAGCTAAATGATTGGAAAATATGAATAAAAGACAGTTCCTCTAAAACATTAATTGGAGATCATATGACTCCACAACTTATGACTAGGACTAGACGGAATCTGCGGACGTTTTTAGCTATTTCTGCTGAGAATTTTGGTAAAAATGTGCAGATTTCTGCAGAAATATTTTGGGAAATCATAACTGAATCCTTAATATGTGAAATTAAAAATAATGTCTAATTTAAAAACTGAATAAAAATATATATTTACACACATTTACTCAAGTAAATAAACAGAATTAATTATAGGCTAAAAATCTGCGGAAATCTGCGGAATTCTGCTGAATTCTGTGCGCGCAGATTCCGTGTGGGCCTACGTATGACTTAGGGCTGGTCGATATCACAATATCATGTTTCATATCATTCCATATCGATAATTATTGAATATTTTTAACAATACATTTAGGAATATTAGGATTTATTTAACCACTTTATTTTAATTTACCAACATTACTAAGGCATTAGAAACGTTTCAAAGTGTGTGCAATGGTAAAGGTAGATCAACATCTGTAAGGCATCAATAATAATGAGTCAGTAAACCTCAAACAAATTATGATAATCAAATCTGAGCTTTAAGTACAAGAACTAACCATCATTATTCAAACACATACTGCAACATTACAAGTTGGATGGCTACATTACATACTATGCTGAAAAAAACATTCAGATGGGAAGCTAGGATGCACAAGAAAAGAAACCAAAAAGCCACTCTAGCGACATCCTTACATGCTTTTTTATTTACAATCTCCTTGCTGCTGCTATACGACACTCATTTTCGCATGTGTTGTTATTCTGACCTGAAGTGGCAAGCACTAGCGCGTGGTTTCCTTGACTATTTACAATGAGCTTTGCACTCGCGCTCCCCTGGTGTCTCTCGTGACAACGAGACAAGCGTTTTCTCAGAGGATGACAAACGAATAAACCATTGCTGCAGCTCCAATACTTGTTTATTGAGAGAAGTAAAAAGTGATGCAGTGTTTGGATACACTGTGTTTGACTCAGGTAATTAGTTATACACCTTCGTTTTTCGTGATCCGCGATCGCTAAATCCAACGTGAAAACAAGAAGTTGCAAATGTTTGCGACCCTGCTAAATTCTTAATTAAATGCAAAATAAATCATAAATATATATATATAATCTCATAAAATATCAAATTCCAAATGATATAATCAAATTATATTTATTTTAGTTTGCAATTAAATGTTTTACATGACTTATAGACGTTGCATACGCAGCACACATGAAGTGTCTCTCGAAAAATAACATCTCACCT
The DNA here is from genome assembly GCA_903798205.1 of Danio tinwini. Lineage (NCBI taxonomy): Eukaryota > Metazoa > Chordata > Actinopteri > Cypriniformes > Danionidae > Danio > Danio tinwini. Next base: position 36,289,584 of record CAIGQZ010000427.1, read on the forward strand.
GTGCCCCTACAATCATGACATTGCGGGGGTGGAGGGTGTTTTGCAGCCTGTGCAGTAAGCAGACGTAGATGAAGCGCGAGTGATTTACATGTGAAGTCAATGCAAAGATGCGTTTCGACATCCTGCGCCACAAATTGGGTGTTTTGTGCATTTGATGCACTTCAAACTGCAAAAAAGTTTGAGCAAACATCTAAAAAACAGAGCAATGGAACAGACAGAACAGCAGCTTACAATGATAGAGACTGGCTCAAGGATGACGGTCGCTGGATGTGGCCGAATTAAAATACTTTATTTGTGCTTTACACGTATGGCTGGTATTATAATATTCCTAAAATCGATAATTGATTTTGTTAAACTCTTTCCCTGCAGTTAACGAGAGAAAACCAAAATGCTTCCCTGGTAATCCGGCTTTACAGTAGACCATGTTTTAGCTGTATTACAGTAGGGGAAGCCCTAACGCATTTTCTGAGTGAGGTACATGTCAGATACTCCAGGGAGCGAAATCTGAGAGAGAGAAAAAGTTCATGCTAAAAATTGCACAGCCTTTCTTTGGCTTAATCATTTTAGATCTGTTTTAGATCTTGTCTCGACAAGAGACCAAAATAATGAAGCTTTATTTTTATGATCTGTGTCCATTGTGTCAGATTGAACACCTAACATAATAGGCTGCCTACCTAATATGGTAAATAAGATATATTAAAATATAATATACAAATTTTTATATGTATATATTTTAATCACAAAATTGTCAGCAAATTTCTAAGAATTACCGCCACAAAATCAGTCATTTTTATAGCGAAAAATCACACACAAAAAAAAAATCATGAAAAACTAGGGGGTCTGATTAGTCTACCGTTACTGAAATGTGTATATTTCATACAAAGTGTGAAGCAGCTTGGTTAGTTCTACTTACATGAACGGTGCGTTCGGGGCATTCGGAAAAGTTCTGATGTATTTCAATTAGGTGTTTTTCAACTAGTGCGCCGCTTGCACAACGTGTACGTTGCTCCAATGTGCGCATCGTGCAAGTCACGTGCCTTCATTGGAAATGACAAACTTACACATTAAGCTTATTGGCATTGCTTTCAAGGCACGTGCTCAGTAGCCACATTTTAATAAAACTATAGCCTTCATATTAAAACTTCATACCAAATCTTTTTGTTAACGATTTTAATCTCCCAGCCCTAGTATGACTTTTACAACGAAAGCTTTGATTTTAGGGTAATTTGGAAAAACTAAAAGCAATGCAGTTTATTTTTACAGCCACGTTTTAGCAAATTTCCTAAAAGCTGGGGTTAATAATTTTAACCACAGCTTTATGAACCTGGATGCTACAGAGTATATAAGGGCATACTCACTATGTACAGTGGCCTTGAACCGGGCGGAAGCACGCTTGTCCCCACTCCCGTCTCCCCCGACGGCCCCCACTCACATAAAATTTGGGCCTGAGCACGCTTACGTCATCGATGATGTGCTGTTCAGTTTAGCAAGAGAAGCGCTCTCGCTCAGCACAGTGGAGATTTCTTTAGTTATATCGTTTAAGTCGTTTGATATGAAGTGACACTCAGTCAAATAATTCTCCGAACAGATCAGCCACTTTTGACGCTCATAAACAATCATAAAGTCCTCGTGCTGCAGGAGTTAGGAAGTTTGCTGAAGGTGCAGCTGTCGTGCAGTGAGGGGTTTGCGTCTTTAATTATCTACGACAGTTTGTGTTCATTAAACAGTAAGAATGATTAATTAATCCATATAAAACAGTCCCTTAAAGTCACATATCGTCTTCAGTTACGGGCTCAGGCGCTCTTTGCACTCACACTACAAGCGTACTGCGGCAAAGCCCAAGCGAACCGTGATCTGGCACACCTCTTTCAACTGAACCATGCCTGAGCCTGATTCAGAGCACTCACACTACTTAAACGATCTGGGAAACGGGCCTAAGCACGGTTTGGATAGCATAGTGTGAGTATGTCCCAAGTCATTCTGTCTACACTGGGTAATACATAACGTAACAAAACAAGGCATATCTGTAAAACTGAGGATCTGCACTGCTGACTGGAGGACTAGTGGATTTGGTGAGCTGGAAACCCACCTAGCTGCACGTCTGTGGTGAAGCGGAGCTTGTGGATCATGCTGATCTTGAAGGACTTGTACTGGTGACTGCTCAACATGTCCTGCACAGTAGTGATGTCTATGGGCGGATCCTCCTCTGAGCTCTCCTCGCCTCGAGAGCCTGTTAACAGAGAAATAACTGCTGTTTACACGTGCTTTTACATTGCGTTTACAAGCATCACAATTAATACCGCTGCTGATTTACACAAATCACTGAAGTGCATCTGTTTGTCACATTTAGAGCAATTTTTTTTGTAAACAACAGTAAATACGCTGCAAAAACTGCTTTCCTTACTTTGAGTTTTTGTCTTGTTTCTTAAATCAAAAAGCCTTTTCTAGACAAGTAAATATATTGTTCTTGTTTTCCGAAATGAGTCAAAATTAAGTGTTTTCTAAAAACAAGCAAAATTATCTGTCAATAGAGTAAGGAGAACAATTATGGTTCACCATTTTGCTAGTTTTTAGAAAAAACTCACTTAATTTTGAGTAATTATTTCTGAAAACACAGCACTATTTACTTTATAGTCAATATTCAGAACACTGAAGTGCATCTGTTCGTCACATGTAGGCAATTTTTTGTAAACAACAATAAATACGCTGCAAAAACTGCTTTTCTTTGAGTTTTTGTCTGGTTTCTTAAATCAAAAAGCATTTTCTAGACAAGTAAATATATTGTTTTCAGAAATGGGTCAAAATTAAGTGTTTTCTTAAAACAAGCAAAATAATCTGTGAATGGAATAAGAAGAATAATCTTGGCTCACCATTTTGCTTGTATTTAGAAAAACAAAATCACCTAATTTTGACTCATTATTTCTGAAAACATGACACTATTCAGATCACTGAAGTGCATCTGTTTGTCACATTTAGGCCATTTTTTGTAAACAACAGTAAATACGCAGCAAAAATGCTTTTCTTACTCAGAACTCTCGTCTTATTTCTAGTCTGAATGTCTGCAAAATTCCAAAATCAATAAGTATGTTTCTCTGTTAAAGGAACTAGACTGCGAAAATGATTTTCTTACTTAGTTTTTGTCTTGTTTTTAGAACAAATTCAGTACAAATTTTAGAACAAAATTCATAAATCAAAAAGCATTTTCTAGACAAGTAAATTATTGTTCTTGTTTTCAGAAACAATGCGTCAAAATTAATTAAGTTTTTCCTTAAAACTTGGAAAACAGTGAAAAATAAATACATTTTGCTTACCCAATTGGCAGATTATTTTGCTTGTTTTAAGGAAAACACACTTAATTTTGACTCATTATTTCTGAAAACAAGACAACATTTAATATTTATAATATTCAGATCACTGAAGTGCATCAGCTTGTCACATTTAGGGCATTTTATTAGCAAACAAAAAAAATATGTTCTTACTCAGAATATCCTCGAAAAGAGCTGCTGTTCACATGTGCATTTAGTTACACACACTTCACATTTAACACCACTGCTGATTTACAACAATCACTGAAGTGCATCTGTTTGTCACATTTAGTGATATATTTATTTTCTGTGAATACATTGCAAACAAATGCTTTTCTCACTTTTTTTTTGTCTTATTTCTAGGCCAAACGTCAAAAAAAATCTAAAATCAATAAGCTTTTTTTTTATGTAAAATAAATAAAAAAATAGACTGTAGAAATAATTTTCTTGGAGTTTGTGTCTTGTTTTTAGCACAAAAGTCTAAATTCATTTAATTTCCTAGATTAGTAAAAATATTGTCTTGTTTTCAGAAAGGTGCAGGTGCAGTATGTAAGTTTGACACCCAGTGATTGAACTAGGTTTTGTACGCCTTGTTCAAAATACACTCAACTGCAGGTTGCCAGATTGACGACATCAACAGGAGTGAGCCTGACTATTAAATCTAAAGGCTGATTTAAATTGTGTTTTAAATAAAAGCAACGGCACACAATAAAATAAATATTTTCCATATTTAAAAAAGTTTTGTCCTAAACAACACCTAAAATTTATAGGTTAGAAACGACTTCTATTTCTTGCAGCTGAACAGCAGAAAACTGACAATGATCACTTCAGGTACACCTCATGTGCTTTATTCAGTGTTTAATGATAATAATTTAAGTTTGAATGCCAATTCACATGACATTTATTGCTATACGGAAAGCAGCAGGTGATAGTTCACCTCAGATCTTGAAAATAATATGAGTGGCCTTCAGCATCTACATTTAATAATGTTAAAGAGGTTTAATATGTATTAATTAGAATATAAACCTTACCATTTCATTGGAGTGCAGTGAGTGCACTGTTCTCGGTTACTGAATGGCTGTATTTACATTTCTGTTGTGTTTCGTCTGGTGCAAACAGCCAAATTGCTCATCACTGCGTATCACAAGACGTAGTGTGTTGTTAGGACATGGGGTTACAAAGTAACCTGCTGACCTGATGTTTGTTTTATTTATATTACTTGCTAATTAATAACCACCTCATGTGGAACTCTGAATCTGCGTCTCATTTCAGAGTCTGCTACTGTCCACCGGAGGTCACATTTCAGTCACGCATTATAGCTAAACTGGCATTGGGCAGGTTAAAGGGACCAACACAGCTGTTCAAAGTCCAAAGACAGCCGTTCCAGCACTTAACACACATTTTCAAAGCAGAATATCTGACTTTAGTGTTGCTGTTTTTTTTTCCAGATAAACAAGAATATAAACTTAGCATGTACATAAAAATATCTGCAAACATATTATGGTATCTTTATGCTTTAGAAGAGTCAAAAACTTACATACAGCACCTTTAAGTGTTTCTTAAAACAAGAAAAATAGCAAATAATGAGCAAAAATAAGCTTTTTTTCTTAAAACAAGCTAAATAATCTGCCAGTGTGGTAAGTAAAATTTTGTTTTGACAAGATTATTTTACTTACCCCATGGGCAGATTATTTAGCTTGTTTTAAGGAAAAACTCATTTGATTTTGACTTATTTCTGAAAAGACAATATTTTTACTTATCTAGAAAATGCTTCTTGATTTAAGAATTTTTAGATATTTGTACTAGAAATAGGACAAAGACTCTAAGTAAGAAATGCCTTATTTGCAGTGTAGTTAGTATTTCTTGGACATTACAGCAGGAAAAACAGAAAACGACAATAAGATTGATGAACTTGGTACTTATGTTTGTGTTTTATTCAGTGTTAAATGTTCCTGATGTGCTTTTGAATAGCGTTGTGTGTGACATTTATAGCCATGCTGAAAGTATAGTTTAAACATTATCTGTGAAGTCAGTGCAAACCAGCAATATCAGTGACTCAGTGTGTACTTTTAATAATGCTAATGATCTTTAATATTTATGTAAGGGATAAAGTACATACAGGCAGTTGTTATCGCAGAATAAAGCCAGACAGGCTTATCAGCATGCTGTTGTATAAGCCTGAATGGCTTTATTCAGCAAAAAAAAAAAAAAAACATGTGGATGTGCTTTATCCTGCTAAAAATTAGACAAAAACATTCATCTGATAGATTATTAATTCTTTAATTAAATGCAAAGTTGACAGAAACGAAAACAGCTGAATGGAGTACACACTAACCTACGCATTATTCATCACAAAATGGCCCCAAACTGTTAAAAGAGCAGCGTGACAGACAAGAATATAAATATGGATGTGAACTTATTCACTGACGATCAAGATGATTGGAAGTACCAATCATTATTCATAATTGTGTTATTAGTTTCAGCGGTTGTTATCTGTGAATAACATACCTTTATAATGTCACAACTGACCAATCAGAATCAAATATTCCAGACTGAAGTGTAATAATAGATAATAAAGCTGTCCACTTCATTGGAAGTGCAAAGCATTATTCTGCGCTTCTAAATGGTAATGATTTTTTTTTTATTATTCTGTGGTGTGATGTTATTGTCATGTCTGTTTAGGACACTGTGTAATATTGTATTGTTTCTATTTGGGTTAAGTGAAGTACTGACATTCCTTTATTCCACTTTAGGCCCAGATATACATCAAATGATATATAATCAAATGACAATTTCAAACTAAATCTTTCCAAAATTAAGTTTGTTTTGATTTTGTTTATGTAGTTCGAAACAGCTTATTAAACCTTTGGGATCTATGGTGATTGCCCTGCCTTCTTTTACTTGCAGACTGTTTTGCTTTTACGATCACTCTGATTTTTCTAATTTCCTTTTGCCATCAAGCAAAAAATTTCAATAAACTTTTAAGTACATTGGGGCCTTTAAGGCTGGCACACACCAAGCCGATCGCGCTGTTGATGTTCAGCAATGAATCAATGCATGAGAACGAAAACTTAAATTACGAAACTAAGGAAACAATGCAAGTCGGCTGTCATTTCATTACATTTCTTAAATACTTACAAATGGTGTGTATTACAGATTAAAATCCCTCTGTGGTGTATGAGAAGTACTGTGAAAATGGTAATTAAATACTGCTTTGTTTACGGCTTGTATGTGTGCAGCACTAGTTCTGGTTTCACTTTTGTGAAAATAGAATACAGATACTGCCACCTGCAGGTGTAGAAAGATACATTCCCTCATGCAGTGCAGAACATGCCTTCATGTTGAAGACGGCTGCCATCTGTTTGGTGTGTTCAAGCTAAACCTTTTGATCCAGATTAGACCACATGCAACCGATGTGAGGTGACAACAGTTGTTTTTTGTTGCTGAAAGGGGTCGGCCAGGTTGGGGATTTACCAGGCTTTAGAGAAATCTGATTACCCTAACTTTCATGCTTTTAATTTTTGTGAACTATAACAACACTAGCTGCACTCAAGATGTGCCTTTAATGATGCTGTAACTTACTGTTTTCTCGGACCAAGCAGAACTCCAGCGTTCCCTGGTTCTCGAGAGAACTGTCCAGATCCACCGCCACATTCGGCTCCATTTGCTTCTCCAGTCTGTACAGGGGGCCTGAAACCAAAACACTGAACATAACTATTTGTAAAGATAATGACAATTGTTTCCCAAGTTGCAAAACTGCATATAGGAATGATTTCTGAATGATCACGTGACAATGAAAATTGCTTAAAATTCTGCTTTGAATCACAGGGGGAAAATTATACTTTTAAGTATAAAATAGGGTTGTGACAGTACATATATTCATACATAACCATTAAAAGGATGATGTACTGAATAGCAGTGAATACTCATTACGACTGAATGATCATGGATGATACTGACAACAATGATATAATGCAGTGCGACTGAGGACTATTTTCAGGTGATCTGTAATATCATAGCACCTGCTGCAGTCATGATACAGTAGCAAAGATCCTTAATTATTACACCACAATGGAAAACTAAATTATATTAATATTAAATAAAATTCTAATATCCATCCATCCAATCTATGCATCCATCTATGCATCTACCTATTCATCTATCTATCTGTTGATCCATATATGCAACTATCCATCTATCTATAAGTCTATCTATACATCTATCTATACATCTATCCATCCATCTATGCATCTATCTATCCATCCATTCATCTATGCATCTATCTACAAACGTATGCCTATCTATTCATCCATCTTTCCATTCATCCATCCATGCATCTATCTATCCATCCATACATGCATCTATCTATCCATCTATCTATGCATTTATCCATATATCTATGCATCTATCAGTCAGTCCATGCATCTATTCATCCATCCATCTATGCATCTATCTGTCCATCCATCCATCTATCTATCCATTTATGCATCTATCTATCCATTCATCCATCTATGCATCCATCCATCCATCAACTCCTCTATCTATGCATCTATCTATACATCTATCCATTTATCCATCCATCCATCCATGCATCTATCAATCTATCTATGCAGTTATTAGATGTATATCTTGAAAGATATTTATAGTTAGTATTAATATATATATATATATATATATATATATATATATATATATATATATATATATAT
>CAIGQZ010000427.1:36309692-36320627 GCA_903798205.1 Danio tinwini
TATTATTATTATTATTATTATTATTATTATTATTATTATTATTATTAATAATGTCATATAAATTAATAAAATATTTTCAAAAGTAACAGGAATGCGTCAAATTCTCAAACAGTGTATGTGGTAGATAAAATGGAATTGTGAAAATTATAAATTTATTATTTTTATTTTGATAAAATAATGCTTTAACATATTATTAACTATTTTAAATGAAGAAAAATATGACTTCTACACATGAATAATAATGGAAAATAATTAAATATTTTAAAAAAGTAATAGTAATTATTTTTTGTAATGAAGTTTAAACCATATATTATATTAATCATTTTGAATAATGGAAATGAATTACTATTTAATGAAAACAAAATAATATAATATAAAAAATATAATATAATGTAATTTAATATGATATATAATGAAACAATATTATATAATTAAGCAATATAATTAGGGGTGTCAAAATTAATCGTTTCTTCGGTGCACTGCGAATCAGACGCGGACAATTCGGTATTGGTTCAGTAATAATCATAACCGGTTATTATGTACTGACGTCATTTATCTCACATGCGCTATGTCGCCGTAGCTTACTATGGCGAGGGAGGCGAGCGCGATGTTAACACAACGCTCTAACTACGTAAAAACTCAGAAACTGTGCACAATTTCACTGCGTGTGTTTGTTGAAAAGCCCCTATTTCACAGCAATTAAGAGAATGAAAGTAATCTCCATTTTTCTCTCACTGTGGCCCATGAGTGCATCTGTAAAGAGCGCCAGCGTGTAAGTGCCAATCGCAGCCCTTTCTGTTGAGCGCGTGACCAATCAAAGGGGTGTAAGAAAGAACTTGGTAGACAAGGCTCAGAAAGCGTGCGGGATATTTATATTTGTTTATTGCTATAAATGCTTGTGTTGTTTAAAGGTACAGTTTATATATCTGACTGTTTGTATTAAAGGACAAAATTGTTTTACAAATAGTATAGAAATATATTTATACATTTTAATACAAGAATTGCTGTGCTGTGACGAAAATATAAAACTGTGTATGGAAAAAATCGTCAATGCACCGTGATGCACCGATATATCGAATTGAACCAAATCGATGGCATGATAATCGTAACCTAACCGAACCGTGAGACCAGTGTAGGTTCACACCTCTAAATATAATATATTATTATATAACCATAATTATATAAGAATTATATAAAGATTTACATATAAAAACTATATTTACAATTACATGTATTTGTTTCCAGTAAGGACTTAGAGAAACTTGTTCAAGCTTTAATCAGCTGCAGGGTGGATTACTGTAATGGACTCCTCACTGGCCTTGATCAGATGTGCTCCAACATTAGGCACATTCAAATCAAGACTGAAAACACATCTGTGCCTTTACTAAATGAGCACTGTGCTACGTCTTTTATAACGTGTTTTAACACATTTTAATCTGTTTTTATCTGTCTTTAATAATTTTTTATTATTAATTTTTATATTTTCTTGTTTCTTTTATTCTTGTTTATGTAAAGCACTTTAAATTACCATTGTGCATGAAATGTGCAATATAAATAAACTTGCCTTGCCTATAACATATTACACTGTAATGTAACATAACATAATATAATAGTATTAAAAACTGTAAAAGTTAATACAACATAAAATAATTAAACAATTATAAAATAATGCCATGAAAATATTTAGAATTTACAGTGAGCATGTGTTTGATGAAGGCATTCATGAGCCAAAACTGAAGCGAAAAATACATACAAGACAGAAGCTAAACAGCAAACAGTCAGCACTGCAGGCTCTGACCTCAGTGTGTGTGCAGCTAAACTCAAAAGACTCTCCACGCGCACACACACGATCATTTTCACTGAGTTTTATACATTTTCTCTCTAATACACTGTGGTTGCCGCAGCACTGCTCTCCATTGTTTATGTGGAGTTGTGGCTCAATCTCCTCTTATCTGACCACTGCCCTGTCAAACGGACGATCCGTTACCTGTGACTTTCTGTATTAAAGTCTCTGCCTTATCGGATTCTGCCCATTCACAGATGACAAATTAGGACGGCACACTGGCACAGATATCAGTCCAAATCACAGCAGACGGCTTCCCTTACTTTCCAAGATGAAAACACACACACACACACACACACACACACACACACACACACACAACACACACACACACACACACACACACACACATACACAAATACCAACACACACATGAATACGAACACATACACAAATACTAACACAAACAAACACCAACACAAACAAGCACACAAAAAATAGGCCATCTAAAATCTTCCAACATTATACATATGATTAAAGGAAGATTAACTTTAATATAAAACTAAATTCTAAAATCACTAACTGTACTTACTACAAATAAATGTTACAACATCTAAATCATAAAAGCTAATTCAATAAACTTGCAATTAAAAATAAATAAAATTGTAACGCATATAGAACTGCTGAACAAGAACAAATAATTCAACATAAGTGTTATAAGATGAAAAAAATGTGAATATATAACAGGGCTCGAAATTAACCTTTTTTCTTGGTAGCACCGTTGCTCCTAACTTCAAAAATGTAGGCGCACCAGACAAAATTTAGTCGCACCCATCAAAAATTATAAGCACCGTTACTACACGTTTTATATTAACAGATTCTAGTATACAGAGAGTGCAGAATTATTAGGCAAGTTGTATTTTTGAGGATTAATTTTATTATTGAACAACAACCATGTTCTCAATGAACCCAAAAAAACTGAATATTTTTGGAAGTAGTTTTTAGTTTGTTTTTAGTTTGAGCTATTTTAGGAGGATATCTGTGTGTGCAGGTGACTATTACTGTGCATAATTATTAGGCAACTTAACAAAAAACAAATATATACCCATTTCAATGATTTATTTTCACCAGTGAAACCAATATAACATCTCAACATTCACAAATATACATTTCTGACATTCAAAAACAAAACAAAAACAAATCAGTGACCAATATAGCCACCTTTCTTTGCAAGGACACTCAAAAGCCTGCCATCCATGGATTCTGTCAGTGTTTTGATCTGTTCACCATCAACATTGCGTGCAGCAGCAACCACAGCCTCCCAGACACTGTTCAGAGAGGTGTACTGTTTTCCCTCCTTGTAAATCTCACATTTGATGATGGACCACAGGTTCTCTATGGGGTTCAGATCTGGTTAACAAGGAGGCCATGTCATTAGTTCTTCTTTTATTAGACCCTTTCTTGCCAGCCACGCTGTGGAGTACTTGGACGCGTGTGATGGAGCATTGTCCTGCATGAAAATCATGTTTTTCTTGAAGGATGCAGACTTCTTCCTGTACCACTGCTTGAAGAAGGTGTCTTCCAAAAACTGACAGTAGGACTGGGAGTTGAGCTTGACTCCATCCTCAACCCGAAAAGGCCCCACAAGCTCATCTTTAATGATACCAGCCCAAACCAGTGCTCCACCTCCACCTTGCTGGCGTCTGAGTCGGACTGGAGCTCTCTGCCCTTTACCGATCCAGCCACGGGCCCATCCATCTGGCCCATCAAGACTCACTCTTATTTCATCAGTCTATAAAACCTTAGAAAAATCAGTCTTGAGATATTTCTTGGCCCAGTCTTGACGTTTCAGCTTGTGTGTCTTGTTCTGTGGAGGTCGTTTTTCAGCCTTTTTTACCTTGGCCATGTCTCTGAGTATTGCACACCTTGTGCTTTTGGGCACTCCAGTGATGTTGCAGCTCTGAAATATGGCAAAACTGGTGGCAAGTGGCATCTTGGCAGCTGCACGCTTGACTTTTCTCAGTTTATGGGAAGTTATTTTGCGCCTTGGTTTTTCCCACACGCTTCTTGCGACCCTGTTGACTATTTTGAATGAAACGCTTGATTGTTCAATGATCACGCTTCAGAAGCTTGGCAATTTTAAGAGTGCTGCATCCCTCTGCAAGATATCTCACTATTTTTGACTTTTCAGAGCCTGTCAAGTCCTTCTTTTGACCCATATTGCCAAAGGAAAGGAAGTTGGCTAATAATTATGCACACCTGATATAGGGTATTGATGTCATTAGACCACACCCCTTCTCATTACAGAGATGCACATCACCTAATATGCTTAATTGGTAGTAGGCTTTCGAGCCTATACAGCTTGGAGTAAGACAACATGCATAAAGAGGACGATGTGGTCAAAATACTCATTTGTTTAATAATTCTGCACTCCCTGTATATTAAGGCCCAATCCCAATTCTACCCCTCAATTGAACCCGGAAGTAAGGAGGTACACAAATTAGTATTTTTTTGACATTATTAAGAATTTTTATGCGGACAAACACATGTTTTAATATATTAAAACATGCTTTAAAAAAAACGAAAAAAAAATAATAATCTCTAAATTTTGCGATCTATAATTCCTAATAATAACTCCTGTACAGCAGTCCCACAACATTCTGACACTCGAACACCCTGTCAGAGCAGTCAAGTGGCTGAAAATGAGCTTTTTACAGTGTCTGGGATAATGTTAATATTGTTTTCGTGTGTTTACATAGATGAATATGGCCACTGTGTAAATACACAGTACAGTTACAATCTTATTGCCACATTAGATTGTTATGATAACATAATATATGCCTTCAGTGATTTCCTGAAGATAAACACTAAAAAATAACACAACTGGAATAACTACAGCAGTCGCCATCGTCTGATCTCATATGGAGCAAGAGATCTTGATGACAACAAGATTTTTAATGTTGTAGTGCTGTATTACGCTAGAGAATCATTCAAACACTAGCTCTAAAGTGAAATTTGTGAAGTAGCAACAGTTTCTGCTGTTCTAACGTCAGCTGCAGATGTGAATGAATGGCGGAAGAAAGTAGTTACTCGTACAAAAGCATTTTTCCACTCTCCGCTTTTGACTTTCATTTTATACACACGATTATGCCATCAAACTGTTGTATAAATGCAATATTACACTCATAGCAGTGCGATATGGCTGTATATAAGACGCTCGGCACTAAGACGCTCGGCCTGTGGCCTCGAGTCAACGCACGCCTCCCACCAGTGCCAATATATAGCAATATCGCACTGCTACAAGTGTAATATTGCTTATAGGAAGATTAAAGTTCAAAACAAAAAAAATCTATAAAGTAATTATTCAACAAAAGGATAAAAAAACTGAAGGATTATCAAGATTAAATAAAGTATATATTTACAAGTTCTTGTTAAAGTACTAAAATTATAAAAACTAAATATAAATGTAAACTAAATAAAAAAAACTATGATAATAATGATTACAATTATTATTATTATTATTATTATTATTATTATTATTATTATTATTATTAATGTATTAAATATATTATTAATATTATCAATATACAATACTTTGAATAAATAACTAAATATAATTATTCATATAATTTTTTTTTCAATTATTGTTCAAGTACTAAAACTCAATATAAATGTAAACCAAATAGGAATATAATATTACATAAATAATAATAATAATATATTACTATTATTATTATATTTATAATAATTGCAATAATTATTGTTAATGTTTTAAATAATATTATTAATATCATTAATTTGCCACAATTTGATATAACAAAATCAAATTGTTTATATAAAAATGTTAAAATTACAAAAAAATTAAGTACTAAAATGACAAACTAAAGTGTAAAATGTAAACTTAACATAATAACAATAATAATAATGTATTAATATTATCAATATCATTAATTTGCAACAATAAATAAATAATCAAATTAATCATAATAAAATGATAACTAACAAAACATTTTATGAGAATTATATTTAGAAAGATAAAAAAAAATAAATTTGCATTACATAAATAATGATAAAGAAAATATATTATGCATGGCACTTGAGGAATATAATATAATGTCTGACCTGATCCTTTCTGGGAGCCCTTCCTCTTCTTGAGGGCTTTCTGCAGAATATCTTTCATGGTCACTTTCAGACTGTCCACCGGGATCAAGGAGAAACCATGAGCTGCGTTTCTGTGGGTGAGGAAGGAAATCATCATCATCAGTCACACTGAATACATCTTTAATGATTGAATTAAAGACGCAAAACTTCCTGTTCATCAGAGAATTAGCCTCATCTGCAATTGTATCATTCATACTTTATTACAGACTTATAGTACAATAATACAAAAAATACATTTAATTGAAACAGAGCATATCCACTGGGCCTAAACTTAATTCAGTGATTGATTCAGACTGATTCAAATAGTTCATTGAATGAATAATTTGTTTACTGAAACCTCAGAAAAAATCGTTCAGACAATTCAAAGACTGATTCGGAGGACAGATTCAATAAACTGATGCAAACAGATTCAGATGATTTAGTAAACAGATGATTCAGTGGAGTTGATTTAAAGTGATTCAGACAATTCAGTAAACAGATGATTTAGATGATTAATTAAACCGATGATTCAGACTACTGATGCAAACAGATTCAGATGTTTCAGTAAACTGATGATTCACTGGAGCTATATTAAGCTGACTCAGTAAACAGATGATTTATTAAACAGATGATTTAGATGACAGTTTCAAACAGATTCAGATGATTCAGCAAACTGAAGATTCAGTGAAGCTGATTTAAACGGACTCATTAAACAGGTGATTAAGACGGCTGATTCAAACACATTCAGATGATTCAGCAAACTGATGATTCAGTGGAGGTGATTTAAACTGAACTCAGTAAACAGATGATTCAGAAGATTCATTAAACAGGTGATTCAGACGATCGATTCAAACTGATTCATATGATTCAGCAAACTGATGATTCAGTGGAGCTGATTTAAACTGATTCAGTTTAATTCAGCAAACAGATGATTTAGATGATTCATTAAATGGGTGATTCAGACGACTGATTCAAACTGATAATTCAGTGGACCTGATTTAAACTGCTTCAGTTAAATTCAGCAAACAGATGATTGATTCAAACTAATTCAGATGATTCAGCAATCTGATGATTCAGGTGATTCATTAAACAGGTGATTCAGATGATTCATTAAACAGGTGATTCAGATGACTGATTCAAACAGATTTAGATTATTCAACAAACTGGTGATTCAATGAAACTGATTTGAACTGCTTCAGTTTATTTCAGCACACAGATGATTCAGTGGATTCATTAAACGGATGATTCAGATGACTGAATCAAAATGATTCATATGATTCAGTAAACTGATGATTCAGTAGAGCTGATTTAAACTGCTTCAGTTTACTTGAGCAAACAGATGATTCAGAAGATTAATTAAACAGATGATTTAGGTGACCGTTTTAAACAGATTCAGGGGTGGCAGGATCAATGATGATAATTATTTTATTATAAATCTGTAAGACTTATTTGAGTTAATATTTGGTCATTCACTAAAATGTATAACACAGTAGTCTATATAAAAAAGGCAGAATAAACCTGTTCAAACAATCTAGACATTATGAACAAATTATTTAACAAAAGATGATGCTGCAGTGAAATATTTGTAGTCTTTTAATAAGCATGATGTGTACAGGATAGAGATGTATGAACAGTTCATTTTGTTTTGAAATTTGTGAATCGGAATTTGTCCTGTAATAAACCCGAAATACACATGGTTGTTGTCATGCTGTGAACTCGGCCAATCGTGTAACATCAGTGTCGTCATCGCAGTTCCAGCTCTCTTCAGGTGCTGCGCGGGCTGACTCAGCTGTCTGATCTCGGAGCGCTGCCGCAGTACTTTGATGCCACACGTGATAGTCACATGGCATTAGCGCAGCATAAATCCGGCCAAAATTTCCAACAGGCATGCACCGATTTAAGACAGATTTTGATCGGTCTGCGCAGTGCTGCATGAAGTCGAACGCACCTGATTTAAACTGCTTCAGTTTAATTCAGCATACAGATGATTCAAAGGATTCATTAAACAGATAATTCAGATGACTGATTCAAACAGATTCAGATTATTCAGCAAACTGATAATTTAGTAAAGCAAATTTAAACTGCTTTAGTTTAATTTAGCAAGCAGATTATTCAGATGATTCATGATTCAGATGATTTAGCAAACTGATGATTCGGTGAAGCTGATTTAAACTGATTTAGTTTAATTCAGCCAACTGATGATTCAGTGAAGCTGATTTAAACTGCTTCAGTTTAATTCAGTAAGCAGATAATTCATATGATTCATTAAACAGATGATTCAGATGAATTGGCAAACTTATGATTCAATAGAGCTGATTAAAACTGCTTTAGTTTAATTCAGCAAACAGATGATTCAGAGGATTCATTCAACGGATGATTAAGATGACTGATTGAAACAGATTCAGATGATTCAGCAAACTGATGACTCAGTGGAGCTGATTTAAACTGTTCAGTTTTATTCAGCAAACAGATAATTCAGATGACTGATGTAAACAGATTCAGATGATTTAGCAAACTGATGATTTAGTGAAGCTAATTTAAACTGCTTTAGTTTAATTCAGCAAGCAGATGATTCAGATGATTCGTTAAACAGATGATTCAGATGATTTAGTAAACTGAAGATTAGGTGAAGCTGATTTAAACTGATTTAGTTTAATTCAGCAAGCAGATGATTCAGATGATTCATTAAACAGATGATTCAGATGATTTAGCAAACTGATGATTCAGTGAAGCTGATTTAAACTGCTTCAGTTTAATTCAGCAAACAGATGACTCAAAGGATCTATTAAACATGTGATTCGGACGACTGATTTAAACAGATTCAGATGATTCAGTAAACAGATAATTCAGATCATTAATTCATACTGACTTAAATGATTCAGTCAACAAAACAGCACCACTTAAGTATGCACATTTGTGGAGCTCCAGTAAATGAGAACCACAGCTGAATAACAGTACAGCAGTTCTGATAGATGCAGTCACGTCAGAAGAAAAAGCTTCTGTATTGTGGTCAGAAGTGGATTCAAACAGAGCACATCCACAGGGCCGAGGGCCAGTCCACGAGTCAAACTTTGAGCACATGGACGCATCACAGCGATAGACTACATCAACACAACAACAACCCGAGGCCAGATCGCAGAGCGCGCACACTTTCTGGACAGAGGACTCGCTTGTCCACTTCCATTTAGCAGTGCTGACCCGTGAGCCTCAGGCCAAGGCTCCTGACAGGCTTCACGTCGGGCCGGGATCTGCAGAAGAGGTCGCCGGCCCCGATGGCCCACTGAGGGCCGAACGCTGGCTCAGTTCTCGCCCAGGGGCCCGCGGTGCCACATATCAGCGGCCCTCGGGTGAGGAGAGAGTACAGCTGACCCAGAGACAGATGAACACCGGCCCACGGCTCCCGGATGATGAGGAGAAAACAAACAAATACAGACAAAAGACAATCAAAAGTGCAAAGCAGCTGGGCCACGGATAAAACTTTTGCAAAAATAAATAAATAAATTAGATAAAGCCGTGGGGCTGCTGTTCAGAAGTTTCCAGTCTGTATGATTTTGAAACGACTTTCGAGAGAAGCTCAGATAATAAATTAGCTGCATTATTTGGTGGGAAATATACAATAAAAGTAGTGATAATGTGAGATATTGTTTAAATTTATGATTAATATTTGGCAACACTTTAGTTTAAGGTACAGTTCTCACTATTAACCCTTGTGTACTGTTCAAATTTACTACCTTTTCATTATGTTTGTGGTTGTTTTTGCCGTTTTGACTACCATTATAACGTCTTTTTTTAAAAAAAAAATTAATAAATAAATAAATAAAAATAATAAATAAATTAATTAATTAATTAATTAATTTGATAAAGCTGTGGGGTTGCCGTTCAAAAGTTTCCAGTTTGTAAGATTTTAAAATAACTTTCAAGAAAAGCTCAGATCATAAATCAAATTAAATCATATAAATCAGCTGCATTTATTTGATGGGAAATGTACAGTAAAAACTGTTATAATGTGAGATATTGTCATAAATAAATAAGCATAAATATTTAGCATAAATATTTGGCAACACTTTAGTATAAGTATCAATTCTCACTATTAACTAGTTTCTTATTACCTGCCTATTATTAAGCTATTGGCTGTTTATTAATACGTATATAAAGCACATATTATGCATGATCTTATTCTACATCCCTAATCCAATATCTACACCCAATTACTACCCTAATAACTATTAATAAGCAGAAGATTGAGCTTATTGAGCTAAAAGACATAGTTAATGGTTTGATTTGGCAGACGATGAGAAGAAAAAAA
Organism: Danio tinwini; assembly: GCA_903798205.1. NCBI lineage: Eukaryota > Metazoa > Chordata > Actinopteri > Cypriniformes > Danionidae > Danio > Danio tinwini. The sequence goes on from CAIGQZ010000427.1 coordinate 36,319,922, forward strand.
CAAATACAGACTAAAGACAATCAAAATAAATAAATAAATTAATTAATACAGAAATAAATAAAATTGATTAGATAAAGCTGTGGGGCTGCTATTCAAAGGTTTCCAGTCTGTATGATTTTATTTTAATAAACCATACATTTCATTTATTCTTGTTATGCAAAGCTGGATATATTAACATCAGAGCAGTCTTCAAAAGTCATCTTCAAATAGCTAATATGATGATTTGATGACCAAGAAACATTTCTGATAATTTCTTAGTGGTTTTAATACCAATCACAAAATATGAAACTAATTATTATTATTTATATTATTATTATTATTAGGAGTGTCTTAAGCTCCCAATGTTGCCAGGTCTATGAAAAAAAAATACAGCACAATCAGGGCTCGACAATAAGGACTGCCTGATGGCCCGGGGCCAGCGTGTGAGAAACTCGGGCCAGTGTACAGAATGGTAACTGGCCCGATCAGGCCAGTGCTGCCTTGTCACAAAAGTATACTTCTGCTGCGACTGTCTGTCAATTGCGTGCAAATACAATCTTAGGGTGCTTTCACACAAAGACGTTTGTTTCGGAACCTGTTTCCTTTCTCCTGTTTGCGCGGTTCGTTTGGCATATGTGATCCAGTGCTCGGATCTGCGCCAAATTTGCAGTAATCGGTCCAAGAACGCCTGAATGAGGTGGTCTCTGCTCGATTGAGCGGATCGATT
>CAIGQZ010000427.1:36348868-36370496 GCA_903798205.1 Danio tinwini
TATATATATATATACACACAGTATAGGGCGACATGGTGGCTCAGTGGTTAGCACTGAGGCCTCACAGCAAGAAGGTTGCTGGTTCGAGTCCTGGTTGGCAGTTCATTCCGCTGTTGCGGCCCCTGATGAATGAAGAGACTAAGTGGAAGGAAAATTAATGAATAAATGAATAAATGAATGAATATACAGTATATCTGTGCTGTCATCGCAATTAATCACATAACAAATTTAATTTTGTAGTTACATAATGTACGTACGTGCGTGCGTGTGTAAATTATGTATAAATTTGTAAATATGCAAATTTATGCATTATTTTGACAGTATGGTAACAAAAAAAATTACACATGAAATAAAAATGCAATGCAATGCAAATCCGATTAGAACCAATGTTTGGTAAACAAAGTATGTCTCTCTATAATTATAATAATAATAATAATATTAATAATAGGCGATGCAGTGGCACAGTAGGTAGTGCTCCGGTTTCTTCCACAAGTCCAAAGACATGCGGTACAGGTGAATTGGGTAGGCTAAATTGTCTGTAGTGTATGAGTGTGAATGAGTGTGTATGGATGTTTCCCAGAGATGGGTTGCAGCTGGAAGGGCATCCGCTGCGAAAAACATGTGCTGGAAAAGTTGGTGGTTCATTCCGCTGTGGCGACCTCGGATTAATAAAGTGATTAAGCCGAAAATAAAATGAAATTAATAATAATAATAATAAATTTACTAAAATACAGATAATGTTTACTTTACAAACTGTAAATAAATCATATAAATATTTTCATATTATTTTAAATTACTAAAGTTAATATAAAACTGAATAAGTATATATTTAAAAGCATTTACATAAATAAACAGACTTAATGATGGTCTTTAAAATAAATTTAACTAAATTAAAATATTTGGATTTCTGCATGCATAGATTCTGTATGGGTCTACTTATGGGTCACCAATGCACTAAAAGTTGACACATAATTTGGCAATTTTCATTGTTCCATGAGGAACAATCTAGATACAGAAGTGCTCACCTTGCCATCAAATTTGGAGTACTCGTTGAAGGGGTTGTTGAGCTGTTGAGGACACTGTTCTAGCCGTAGTGAGAGCGTGGATTTACTGCCCGTGCTCCTCGGCCTGTCTTTAAAGTCCTTCTTTTCAAAAAGCGAACTCAAATCGTCTGCTACAAAAAATAAAAACATTCAGAGGACAATAAAGAGCAGTGAATGTGCATATTAGAAATGTGCTGATATTCAGTAATACAATACATCATGACAATAAACATGCAGTGATCAGCATAAATGAGTACACCCCATTTTGAAAATGAATGCTTCATCCATTTCTCACTGAATATAGGTCATACACCCACAGGTCACTTTATTAGGTACACCTGTATAACTGCTTGTTAATGCAAATTTCTAATCAGCCAATCACATTGCAGCAAATCAATGCATTTAGGCACTTAGGCATAGTCGAGGCGATCTGCTGCAGTTCAAACCAAGCATCAGAATGGGGGGAATTGATTTAAGTGACTTTGAACATGGCATGGTTGTTGGTGCCAGATGACCAGGTCTGAGTATTTCAGAAACTGCTGATCTACTGGGATTTTCACACACAACCATCTCTAGGGTTTACAGAGAATGGTCTGAAAAAGAGAAAATATACAGTGAGCAGCAGTTCTGTGGACGCAAATGCCTTGTTGATGCCAGAGGTCCGAGAAAAAACGGCCAGACGGGCTCCAGCTGATAGAAAGGCAACAGTAACTCAAATGACCACTCGTTACAACCGAGGTCTGCAGAAGAGCATCTCTGAACACACAACACGTCCAACCTTGAAGCGGATGGGCTACAGCAGCAGAAGACCACAGCGGGTGCCACTCCTGCCAGCTGCCACATTCGGATGGTGGGGTCAGAATTCATATTGTAGCATCTACAACATGAAAGCATGGACCCATCCTGCCTTGTGTCAATGGTTCAGGGTGGTGGTGGTGGTGGTGTAATTGTGTGGGGAACATTTTCTTGGCACATTTTGGGCCCATTAGTACCAATTGAGCATTGTGTCAATGCCACAGCCTACCTGATTATTGTTGCTGATCATATCCATCCCTTTAGGACCACAGTGTACTCATCTTCTTATGGCTACTTCCAGCCGAATAAAGCGTCTTAATGTCATAAGTAATGCCATAAAGCGTGAATCATCTCAGATGATGGTTTCTTGAACAAGACAATGAGTTCACTGTACTCAAACTGCCTCCACAGATCACCAATCTAAAAGAGCACCTTTGAAATGTGGTGAAACTGGAGATTCGCATCATGGATGGGCAGCCGACAAATCTGCAGCAACTGTGTGATGCTGTCATGTCAATATGGAGCAAAATCTGTGAGGAAGATTTCCAGTATCTTGTTAAATCTATGCTATAAAGGGTTAAGGCAGTTCTGAAGGCAAAAGGGGGTCCAAGCCGGTAGTAGTAAGGTGTACCTAATAAAGTGGCTGGTGAGTGTATATTGTGGTAAAAGCTTGGGAAATTATTGCTACAAAAAATATAACACATTTAGTAGCTTACAAATGTTATGCTACTGTACCTGACTGAGACGAGCTTCTCTCTTTCCACTGGATGTTTTTGCATTTGATCTGGTTCTGTCGTTCTTTCCTCAGTCGCTCCAATCTTTGAGCTTTAAATGAAAAACACTTTTATCTCATTAACAGTGTCAGTCGCGTGACCTCATTACACTTCAAAGTAGTCCATTTCATTTCAATAAAAACCAGAGCTGTATATTAGAATTCTGTAACAACTGTGACTGACAAACATAAAGGCTTGCTGAAAAAGTATACAGGGTTTTATGGCACCTTTTAAGCTACGATAAAAAGCTGACAGGTTTATTCTCGATTGATGATTTAAATATTAAAGCGCTGGTCATCAAATGAAAGTCTAACTCAACTCATTTAGCTGCCAAAAAAAGAGAGTCTGGATCAATCTCACAAAACATTATGGCTGGACATAATTAGCAAGTCAAATTTTCATGATTACGTTAAAATGTGTATTGTTTTTATTATTGTAAATAAGAATAATTCTTATGGTTACAAAAACAATGTCACAAGAAACTATGTTTCATATCTAAATAGGGTTAACCCTTGTGTATTGTTCCAACTGACTCCCCTTTCATTATGTTGGTGGCTGTTTTTGCCCCATTAACTTCCATTATAATGACATTTTTTAATTGCAAAGCCATGACAGCATATAATCAGGCATTCTTGATTGTTGCTGGTGAAAATTAAAACAGTAAAAATTACAATTTGTACCTCTTACAGGTCCATAGCCAGAGGGGGTTAGGGGGATTTGAAAGACCCACCCCTCACTGACAAAGTGTCCCATACATGAGATCATTTGTCTTGTTTTGACTGCTTTGAAATCATAAATTGTGAAAATAGCCTATTAAAAAAGGCTTTAAGAACAAGCCGAAACCTCTATTGGCTGTCGCATCGGTGTGACTTCAGCTAATCAGTTTTGTTCAACGTAAACTATTATTTTTCATCTGTCCAATATCCAGCTGTGCAAGAAAACATACAATCTAATGTAAATTAAGTCATCTTTCACTACTGTATTGTTTTTAAAAAGAAAAGTCCATATTAAAATTTATTTGAATACTAAATTGGCTATTGTGGTTATCCATGAAATTTCAAATGTACTTTTTTTTTACAAGTGAAGCAAGCAAAATGCCAGAGCTCTATTATTATTATTATTATTGTGTTTTAATTGTTCAATATTCATATGGACAAATTCCGACGTAGGAAAGTTGACTGTGCTGGCCAATTTGGCATTTGCCTAATAAATGAAAATAGGCTATAGTTTTTAATTAACAGATTCCTGTTTTTTCTTATGATATATGATGTAATATATTTTAGATATATATTGTATTTTAAAATATGTATTAAATATTTCCTTATTCTAAATCTTTAAAAAATATTTTGGTAAATTAAAAAATGTGGCTATGATGACCATCTGACAAGCTGACCAGCTAAAAATAAGGCTTAAAATGTCATAAAAAGCAGTATTTAAATCTCATACATAAATAGAAATCGAGGCGAATAACTGTAAAAAGGTCAATTTTTTGAGAAAGAAGAACCACGTCTGGCTCACGAGGCTGGCTACAGGCCTGTCATTCCAACAGGAAAAACTAGCAACAAACCAAATGCATGATTATATATTATGTCATGGCTTTGCAATCAAAAATTGTCATTATAATGGAAGTCAATTGGGAAAAAACAGCCACCATACGAAAGGGTTGTAAATTTTATTGCACTGAAAAAGCAATAGCTGTTCTAACTAATAAAATTACGTGCAGTTAACCTTTCATGAATAAGTTTGCTCGCCTTACAATATTTAAATAAGTAATCACAACTTTTTAGACCATTAAGTTGTTAAACTAAATAGATTCAAGCAATCTTGACTTACAATAATGTGTGTATTTACAACTTTGAGTTAATAGTAGAGAATGGTGAAGGGAGAAATGAGGAAACAGGTGGTGCAGTGGGTAGCGCTGTCACCTCACAGCAAGAAGGTCGCTGGTTCAAGCCCCGGCTGGCATTTCTATGTGCAGTTATAAGCGAATCGGTGAGCTAAATTGTCTGTAGTAGTGTGTGTAATCGGTAAGCTAAATTGTCTGTAGTAGTGTGTGTAATCGGTAAGCTAAATTGTCTGTGTGTGTGTGTGTGTGTCTGTCTGTGTGTGTGTGTGTGTGTGTGTGTGTGTGTGTGTGTGTGTGTGTGTGTGTGTATGTCCTGGTCCTCCAGGTTGGGGGTTGAGCATTGGGATAATGACTCTAAAAATTAGATGTTACGAAACATCAACATGGTGCGGCTAAATATCAACTTTAATATAAACAGCACCGGGAGTGAGTGTTTAAGTAAGGTATTCGTTTTTGTCTTTACTTAAATGTTTTAGTTCAGCTTACTTGATAATTTTAAGGCAATCGGTTTCTTAATATTTTCCTAGTAATGTAAATACTAATAAGAAGTTAACACAACTAATTATTTTAAGTCAACAGTTCTGAAGTTTACTTTATTAAGAAGTTGTAAATACAAACTGATACTTAAAACTTATGCTCACTTAAAATTAATACACTACTTAGAAATTTCAAGGCAAACAGTTTCCCCAATTTTTCTAGGTAAGGTCAACTCATTACATTTGACAGTGTGTGTATTGTTAAGTTTTTGAAAAATGTCAAAGCATTTTCCCAAAATATGTGCCAAAAATCACTCCATTTGCTGAAATACAGAGAAAGTTGTGTACAAATTAAGACTTAAAAATCACCCCAGAATGGATGAAAACATCCCCAACAGCACATAAGGGTTAAAAGTATAAGTTTTTAAAGCACTATTTTTCAAAGCCTATTAATCTGTATTGTTCAGAAATACCAGCTGAAGCAAAACCATGACATTCATTGTTAGTCAGACGATCATAAAAATGCTCACTGTACAGTATAATATTAGGATAACATTATTTCTGAATGTCTACATAGAAGTCTGATCTACATAATTTTCCATTTTCCAGACATATAAAAGCGCATACTAAACAACATGCATATATGCAGCTCGTAGACAATACAAGATTATGCATATTGTTTGGTGTGCAGTTTTGCGCATTAGGAGCATTTTATATTCAAAAATAGTCCTACTTGTGCATTTGAAGCTCAAAGATTCAGGCGAAAAAGCACTTGGTTGGTATTTTAAGAGCACTAATACGCAGCACTTGAACTTGAAGTGTATGCTAATGTAATCCCGCTTTAATTGCAGAAGTTTCTCGTGAAGAGTTTTTGCTGTGTAACATCTCATACTCGTGTCACAGTGTTTCGCTGAGTCTGAGTGAGTCCATTTAAAGCATGTGGCATATAAAGCAGGCAAAATATTTAAGTGTCTTTTTTTCTGTAAGGAGACAAAACTTCTGCATTTGAACACCCTCAAATGACATCAGTTAAAATTTTAAAAGCTATAAGTCATCTAATACTTGGGTCAATTTAGACAAAGTATGCATGTAGAACCATTAAGTGCCAAAATGCTTATTTTTTACATTTTAGGGAGTTATATTGATGTTATATTAGTACATAGATTTTTTTATTGTATTGAATTTTACTCATACGTCACCCACTTTTGGACTGAATGTTGTTAATGAACTATGTATACATCTATTGCAGGGCTATTCAATTGGCTGCCCACAGGCCGAACCTGGCCCCGAGGCAATTTGTTCTGGCGCTCCAAATAGTGTTACCAGGACAGCAAAAATAAATTTAGTTCAGTCGAAAAACGGCCGCTATAGTAATAAAGTGACGTGCGTCTGTTCAATACAGCACGAGCTGCGCAAAACATGAGTCACCTGACATTATAAGTGGCGAGAGCAGCCGAAAACATTTGGATATGTTTGTAGAAAAGAACCTTTACCCTTTTGTACAATGCACTGATATCTTTATTAGGGATGCAACGATTAGCCGATTTTACTATTAACTGCGCTTTAATTCGTCATGGTTAATTAATCGAAAAGGCTTCTCTAAGCCGTATTTCTGTTGCACGGAGTGAAACTGCAATTGAACAAAGTTATGCCAAGTTGCCAACTGTGTGCTATAGTTTTGAAAGTTCCGAGCTAATAGCACGCACACCAGATTAACTATAGCAGCTGCAGTGGGTCGTTCCCATATCTCGTCTTTACCACGTGCAAGTTTGTTATTTCTAACAAAAGAATAGATGCCAATATGCGGGCGCAAGCGGAGCAACGCGCTCGCGGCTTTTTGGGCGCACGCAGTAGAAAACCTCTCATGCTGTAGCGGTGAGAGTTGTGCGTGCCTTTCAGTGCAATGTAAACCAAAATCAGAAGAATCAGACTCAGAAAGAGCTTTATTGCCAGGTATGTTCACACATACGAGGAATTTGTTTTGGTGACAGAGCTTCTACAGTGCAACAGAATTACAGAGGACTAAAAAACAGATAATAAATATATTTTAAAAAGTAGTGAATGCAATATACAAATTGACAAGTGTATGTACAGGTGTATTACTATATACAACATAATATGTGCAGCTGTTATGTTATGTTAGCCGAATTATTATTAAAATGATTGTGTATGTATGAACGCAATTTAAATATTGGCACCGACCTTCATAACCACTTTTATAATATTATTTTCTCTCTTCCTCTTTAGAAACACACACATAATTGTGTAGCCCTATAAGTACAGAAAAACCTACAGCATAAAAACTATTGTTAATGAAAATGCCATTTCAAATGTTTAGTATTAGTTAGGGATGTCCAGATCTAAATCTAGCTAATATAAAGCTTAAATTTACATTAGCCGTGATAACAGTGAAGCCATGATTATTCTTCAGACTATAATCGTACAACCAAACTCTATAACTGTTGCATCCACATTGTTATGCAGTTCAAAACTTAACATATGAATGTGTCTGGATGTAGAAGAAGTCTACTTCAGCAATGGTCTGCTTTTGTTGTGCTTTGAAAAACAACATTTGAATGTTTGTAAAAAATAAAAATAAAAAAGTCTATTGTACAATGCACTGATATTATGTAGTTTCAAAATACAACATATTAACATTTTAATGCAGAAAATTACAACGTGGGTGACTTAAGGAGCAAAAACACAACATATGGGCTCTTATATGCTGTTGTGTCATCACATATTGCAAGTCATATCTCTCTGGCCCTTCGTTTGGGATGCTTTTAATGAACTGGCCCCCATGACAAACTAATTGAATAGCCCTGATCTATTGTCCAAATTGCTGCAGTATGAAACCTTAACCACTTTAAAAAAAATTGTGCAAACTAAATGTATTTTGTTTGAAAAGGTTTCAGCTAAATAAGCAGTTGTCATAAATATTAACTCTTATGATATCATGAGGTATATAACAAGATATCATGAGCTATATAATGGAAACAAAATATATTTAATTCAGAATCTGATTATATGTTCTTAGGAAAATTTGATTTATTTATTATCTGATTTATTTTATCTTTGACATGATGACAGTAAATAATATTTTACTAGATATTTTTCACGACACTTCTATACAGCTTAAAGTGACATTTAAAGGCTTAACTAGGTTAATTAGGTTAACTAGGCAGGTTAGGGTAATTAGGCAAGTTATTGTATAATGATGGTTTGTTCTGTAGACTATGGAAAAAAACAAATAGCTTAAAGGGGTTAATAATTTTGACCTTAAAATGGGTTTTAAAAATTAAAAACTGCTTTTATTCTAGCCAAAATAAAACAAATAAGACTTTCTCCAGAAGAAAAAAATATTATCAGACATACTGTGAAATTTTCCTTGTTCTGTTAAACATCATTTGGGAAATATTATAAAAAGAAAAAAAAAATCTAAGGGGGTTCAATAATTCTGATTGCAACTGTAAATTATACACTGACAATAGGGGGGGTCAATGTTTTCGTTAATGTTAGTATGTATAATACATGCTTCAGTGAATGAAATTTATGGATTTTTAAATTGTATTTAAATCTATTGATAAAACCTTCTGAATTTTCAGTGTTTTGAGGAATATTTATACATACAGTAATCTACGATTAGTAATTATACCTACAGTAATCTCTGATTAGTTATTTTAGAAGTTGATGTAAGTCAAAGTTCAAACTATGTGTTTAATTTGACTTCCCTTTTAGGCTATATGTAGATACAAACATCTATTTTACTAGAAGTGTCTTGTGAACACTTGCCATGTTTTCCGGTCCTCTAGATCTGCCGGTTTTAGACTGATTGGCACGATTATGCATTCACAATGGTATGAACTGTTATAGGGGTGGTCAAATGTATTGCATGCATTTTATTATATAAACTATTAATATTATTATTTAAGATAAAAACTATTGCTCACTATTAAAGGCTCATCCCCCTCATACATGTTGTTTGATGTCCTTCAGGGGGGGAAAGTGTTAATTAGGGGGTCAATCCCCCCTAACCACCTTGTAATTTGCACCCTAATATAGCTTCTTTTGGAGTGGTTGATTGAATTTTTATAGTTAAGATATTTTCTAGCTCTTTTATTCAATTTCTATTTTCTTTATTGGTAAATCTGACAGTAAAAAATATATACACGTTTCTTTCATAATCACTAAAATTACTGAAAAGTGTTACATTACAAATGCTTTATAAAACAACACCTTAGAGGTTCCAGACCACTGGTCTATATAGAATAGACCAGACCCATGGACCAAAGCTCAAAACGCAAATATTAAAAACCAGATTTTGAGTTAAAGTATCGGAATACAAGATTTTATAGGTGATTAAGATATGGCCATTAAACTGAATTGACCCTTCGCTAAGCCCCACCCTCCTTAGTTACTGTTGTTACGCCTGTCAAGCTTTCCTGCCTGGCACGTCTATTACAATATGTATGCGAGAGTGTCAGACATTCCCAGGGATATAATTAGTCATTTTTGGCGAATAGGTGAGATATCTGAGAAAACCAGACAAAAAAGCACTGCATGTGCATTACAGGGGTATATTCACGACATAACACGCAACCGATTAGAAAATAAATTTAATCAAAATTGAAGCTAGGTTAGCCTAGCCACCTCATATGCTAACTATTCAACAGCTTAGTTTATGCACAGCAGGAGAGGTGAAATTTAAAAATCATCTTATAACAACTAATTAAACTGTGATTTCTCTTTTTAGCCAAAAAGCCTGATCGACTAATGTAGTGCGGTGAAATATAGTGATACTAACCGACGAGGAAACAGGCATGGACAGTGCTTCTACATAATTGATTCATAAAAAGAACAGTCAGAAAGAGGAAATTAATGGATTTGTGCCGAATATTAGCATCACTGGCCCATAACAATGTACAGCAACTGTAACTGTCAGTGTGTTTGTGTGCTTTTTATACCGTTTCTATTCTAATTTGCAGTTAAGTGGAAGAAATAAATGAAATGCAAATTAAAGTATAAATAGCAGAAGTGAACAAATAGATTTTCCCTACCAGCAAATATTAATCCGACACCAAATATAAAAGCAGACACTGACCCGCTATACCGTCGTGACCATTGACTAAATCTCCAAAAGACCGACAAAAACCAGTGAATTGTAGCTTTGACATAGACATGAGGGATATAAATGACTGAAAAACAGCTGCAGGTGAAGTATATTGATCACAAGTGCTCAGTTTGTGATCACATCTCTGTTTTGTTCTGTTGATATGTAATCCAAATATTCATAGCTTGAAACATATGGAAATATGACTGGATTGTGCTCGCTCTTACAGCTATTGCGAGGGCTTAAACGAAGCAGTGCTCATAATATCGAGCGAAAAAAGAAGACGACAGCTGTGAAACAACCTGCTTTGTATTTCTGTGGGAAACACAGTTTAGATCTTTTAGGGTAAGAGGTGTGTGAGTTATTGCCGTCTATCACTGAATGTGTCAGGAATATCAAAAACAAAACCAACTTAACCCTGCTCTATTAGTGCCCCTCATTGCTTGATCCACGCTGGCATTTCTTCTCTTGGGTTTTAGGTTTTAAAAAGGGGAAAAAAATTCCACCACCCTGTCCAAACTTTTAGGATACTGGGTATCAGACTTCCACAATCCATATGCACAACGCTTTGGCTTGTTTCCCTCGCTCGAAAGCTTGACAGACCTCCTGCGCGTAGCTTCGGTTGCTAAGCCACGATTGGTGTGTGGCGGTTTTAGGGTGTGGCTTAGCAAAGGGTCAATTAAACTGAAGATTACTTGATCTGAGTTTATATGAGTCCTTTTCAGATTTCAGCAACGTCATTCAAGACAATGTAACAAAGTAGTAATTAAATGACTAAACTGTAAATTATTTATTCAAATTAAGGAGTATTATTTTAAGATCACAAACTGATTGACAAAAAAGATTCATAGATTCAGATCAGATTCATATTGATATTTTCAGCACTGTTTCCTGTCCTGAACACTTGCTTACCAGCAGGCTCAGGTCTCACGAAACTGTCTTGTCGTCCTAGGGACAAGTTATTTAGATATTTTTAAAATGCAGAAATATTTCAGAGATTCCTCTCCCCAACAAAACCAGAGCCGACCCACATCCATTTCATGATGATTAGCAATCCCGAGCCGGAGATTAATTTACATTTCAGCATCTGACAAGAGGTACTGACTGAAACTGAATGACTCAACCAACATCAAACATTGGTATTTTGATGCCTGATAATCTGATGAATTTAAAAATAATATATAACTGGAGCCTTGCAAAACTCGAAATCAAAACCATTTACTCATCCTTCACTTGTTTAAGTTTCTACTGTTGAACACAAAAGGAGATATTCTGAAGAATGCTGGTAGCTGGCATCCAATGACTTCTAAGGTATTTTCTTTTCATACTATGGAAGTCTATAAGTGCTAACTACCAACATTCTTCATAGACAATTTCAAAATGTGGTGATTGGCTCATGAACATTTCCTGCTTATCATCAAACTATTTCATAACTGTAACAAGAGTCAGTTCAATCAGCTATGATTACATTATTTATCAATATGTGGCTCTTTTTTTTTATTCTCGGGAGCTATAAAAATGACAATGTGATGCACCGATACCATTTTTTTAAAAACCGATCCGATCTCGATACCAAAATTCTGAGTATCGACCGATACAGATCTGCTCCCAGTATTGTGCTGTTTTTTTTTATTTATTCATTTTATTAACATAATACAGTTTCTATTGTTCTGGTGATAAACTCAAACAATATATCTTCTTTAGTAAAAATAACAGACCTATAGGCCTACTGTAGATGACAGATGGCACAATCTAACTAAGCATGATGCTTGCTATAAACTATGGGCCACATTATTTGAACATTCATTATGACATTGATCTGATCTGTTGTGGTCCAGCTTATGTTTCCTTTCTAATATTAAGATTTTTCTTTGAAATCTGTAATAGGCTACCACTATTGACCCTAATCGATGGTAAAATAATCAGTCTTTTAGCAAAGCCTGATATTTTCCAGCAGGTTTGAAGCAGACTGAAGTAAAGGCCAGTTTTAATTCACCGTGTGAGATGGAGAAACTGAAAGCATGTGTGAAAAGTTTTTTTTTTTTGACTGAAAAATTATATTTTTGAAAGTAATTTCGTTTGGTATAATTTGTTGGCTATTTTAATGTATTTCTGTTGGTCAGTTCTCTACAAAATAAACAAGAAGATTTGAGGTGAGGTTCAAAACAAGGTTTGCTTATATGCTTTAACTCACAATCTGATAAACTGGCCTGTTAAATAAAATGTTAATATATATAAAATGACAGTGAAATATTCACAGTTTCAGAGTAGCCTATATTAGGCTAAACAATTTTCTGTTAATAACAATTCATGCGCCGTGCCGTCAGTTTCACTTTTAATAATTTAAATCAACTAAACCACAATGAGCCAGGCTTTACAAAAACTTTTTGCTGCAAAAACATAAGGAGGAACAAACTTTCGCGGAAGGAACATAACAACATAATCTTAGCCTATTATAAGAATAATCTTACGAAGCAGCGCAAAGACTCCGAAATAAGAAATAAGTTCATATGAGGTTATTTATTTGCAAATAATATAAATATTCCAAACATAAACAATAGGTGAGCAGGTTGCATTGTAACCTCTGAATCACTGATATGTTGGTGTCGTCGATGGGGCAACCTGCGCTTGCATGCGTTTTGAACCAGAAGTGCAATACCTAGTTCAACCACTGGGTGTCAAACTTACATACTGCACCTTTAAATTTAGTACTGGTAACAATCAAATGTGGTTTCTGAAGTATTGATAAAATGAATTATTTGTCATAGTTCATGTATAAGATTTAAATGTAAGATTTTTTAATTAGGAATTTCTTAATTTTTCATTCAGATTTTAAAAGCAGCACAGTACAATAGTTGAAATAACACCAAACTTTAAATTCAAGGACCCATGTTTTGTTTGTTTCCAGGCCTTGAATTCATACGTGTGAAATTCAAGTACTTTCAAGAAGTGTGGGAACCCTGTGTAATTCCTCATTAAATTTGATTAGAGAATCGCTCAAAACCAAACCACTTATAAATGTGTTGCACACCAGAGATATTCTCTTCAATCGCCCAACATACAAACACAAAAAATGTATTTGTTTTTCATTTGAATATGAATACAAATAAATGCACAGAAATAATACCCAAAACAATACTTACTATACTGAAAAAATTATTCATCGTATTTACTAGAGTTTGTTTAAGGTACGTGGTTGCAAACAATTTATTTGGGCTGAATTTAAACAAACAAATAAAACTTAGTAATGTGTTTGTTTTAATTCATCCCATATGAATTGTTTGCAACCACTTACCTTAAACAAAAGTTAGTAAATTCAATTAATAATTTTTTTCAGTGCACAATTGCAACCAATGAAACAAGTTTCATTGATTCCAAAAGACTCAATTTTACCAGAAACGGTTTTCAAGCACTGGAAACAGGTTTGCAAAAGGCAGGGTTTTCTAAGAGTACAAATCAATTTCAGTCAGTTCCCATTCCCAGCCAAGCCAACAAGCACAATCACATTAACCCTTGCTCACAGAGCAGGAGAAATTAGATAAATAAAACATCCATTCCCCTGAACCAACACTTCATTTCATTTTAATGGCATCTGCTAAATTCAAAATGTTCCACCAAATTTCCTTTTTTATTTGTGCAAACATCTATTAAGCTCCAGATTAATTTTAATGATCGATTGTCAGTGGCTGGTACAGTGAAGACTAATGTAGAGCACTGCATTAACACAGTCATTTTAAAGGGGAAAGACGAAGCAGCAAACAGTCACTCTCTGCCTTTTTTTACTCCAAGATTTCAGGCTACTGATAATCAGTAAGTGTCAGGGATGAGAATAGCAAGGAATTTAACGATTCTGGCTCCAGTTCAGATTCCACTTAAGGATTCTGGCTCCTTGAGGAATGCATTAACAATTCTTTCAAGCTTTGAGAATAAACACTACTATTAGGAAAACAATTCTTTCAATCAAGTTGCAATCAAGTGCATGTAGGGATCTCAGAGTGCTGTATGTACGGTGCTGTATGTACATTTCTGACTCTTCTAAAGCAGAAAAATACCATAATATATTTGCAGATATTTCAGAAACTTGCTAAATGAACATTCTTGTTTATCTGGAAAATAATGTTAAAGTCAGATATTCTGGAAAGGTCTGTCTTTGTTTTGGTTTTTTAACCCGCCCGCTGATAGTTTAGCCAATTATATTTCAGCACCCCGGGTTGCATTGATGGAAAACAGAGTATTTATTTTATTCAGTCAGAAAGGCTCTCAAAGTGTGTGTCCATGACCAAACGCGACCTCCGGTGGAAAATAGCAGACTCCGAAATGAGAGACAGATTCAGAGTTCCACATGAGGTTGGTAATTAGCAAATAATATAAATATTATGAACGTAAACATTAGGTGAGCAGGGCACCGTTTCAGAAAGGAGGTTAAGTGAAAACTCAGAGTACGTTAACCTTGAAATGAGAGAAACTCTGGGTATTTAGTTTCAAAATGACAGGTTTGTCAAACTCAAGAAAGCAGGGTAAGACAAGCCTGTTTCTGAAAGAGAGGTGACTTTTACTCAGAGTCAGTTATTGTGGTGACCTGGTCAGGAGCAGGTTTTATTCTCTAAACTCTGAGTTTCTGTCGGTCTCCTCCCCTTTTTTAAAGACAAAGCTGTATTTCTCGCCTTAGCCTTACGTTTCCACCCACCTATTTTAATGCGCATTTTGAATATGAACGATTGATTGAAACGCCAAGATGCACATAACTTTTGAAAATAGGCATAAAAAACATATGCGCATAACTGAGTAGACATTATAACTGATAAACATTTTATTCGATAAGAAAAGATGCGCATAAACTATGGAAACACTTTTACTGAACAAACTCCAGTATGCGCATTATGATGATGAAAATGTGTGTGAATGGACAAAAAAGCAGGCTGAGCACATTGTAAAACATCTGAAATGTTTTGGTCATTCTAAAACACTTTAACCATTTTAGTATTAATGTTATTATATTATTAATAACCTCCAGAACTGTCAAGAGTGTCGGTGCTCCACGTCTCGTAGCTTCAAACGCCACCACGTGTTCATTGCATGTCTGCATGTCGTCTTCTGAGGTAAAAGTCATTTATTAAATAAAGAAAAGATTCACGCAGCTTCTTCTATCGCAGTAAATTCTGTCTTTACTGTTGATATTTGGCGCCAGTTAATCAGGAAGTGACGATTTTGTTCTCTTTGACTGGCTGGATGGAAAGGCTGCTTTATTCGCATGTCTTTTATGCAATAATAAATAATTAGCTTAAATTCACCGCCCTTCGTCAGGGGCATATACTGTAACTAGATTAACGGGATTATTACTCATTCTAATAACTATTTTTTAGTACTGCATTTACATTCTGAATGTCATATCAACCTCCACCACTTGATCAACAATAAAGGCAGACACACAAGTGCACTTTTAAATCAATTAAAAACTCAATTTTAGAAATGTTATCTTAAACTGATCAGCATGTGTAAAAGTGGGAACCTTAAATTAAACATTTCCACTGAACATTAAGCTAAGGTTATCTGCATTCTTGTTTTGTCAAATTTGTTGTAGAAACTATGCAGTAGCCTATTTTATGTAATTGAATGCAATTACATCTAAAATAACTTTAAAATTACGGCCAATTCCTCACTTTTTTAAGTGCAAAGTTTATAAACGTCACACGTTACATAAATTATTTTATTATACTTAAATACTTTAAATGTGAACTTACACATTAACTTGAGCAGCTGTTTTCCCACACTAACTGTGTCTGTCACTGATGCAGCGGTGTTGCTTTTTTAAATATATGCTCATTATTTGCTATAACTTTGCATGAGCACATCAAGTTCAGCAGGAGAAAGAAATGCTGATCTCTTTTTTCAGATGTTGCCATGGTCACTCGTAATATCTGCACTCCATTGATAATGTCTTTTTATAGTTGCGGTGTGCACGCTTAACTCTGAATCAGTCTACTCAGAGTTGATTGACCTCAGATCAGCTATTCTGAAACCGAAAACTGAGTTTTTAATCTCTCAGTAAGTCGACTCAAGAGTTCACGTTTAAACTCTGAGTTGGTTGAACCTCCTTACTGAAACAGGCCCCAGGTTACATTGTAACCCCATGTCCTAACAACATGCTACGTGACGGGATTTGCAATGATAAGATAAATCTATACTCTTAGGATTATTATTATGACATTTTTATTTCTAAGAGAGAAATGTTGCTGAAATCAAAGTTAAAAATTATAAGTCAAAAAAAGTCTTTTATTCTCTCTTCAAAACTTACATTTTGAGTAGGGGCGTGAACCTACACTGGTCTCACGGTTCGGTTCGGTTACGATTATCATGCCATCAATTCGGTTCAATTCGATATCTCTGTGCATCTTGGTGCATTGTCGATGCTTTCCATACATAATTAGATTTTTTTCTTCACAACACAAGAATAAAATTGCATTCAAATCTATAAAAATATTTATGTTTATATATTATTTGTAATACAATTTTGACCTTTAATACAAGCAGTAATATATATGAACTGTATCTTTAATTTGACAAAAAAAAAACACTCTTTGTGAATGTTTTAGACAAAACTCCAACACACGCACGGAAGACAGCACGAGCATTTATAGCAAATAAACTAATGTATATATTATCCCGCTTGCTTTTTGAGCGCTGGCAAGTTCTTACACCCCTATGATTGGTCATTGTCTTCACCCGCTCAACAGAAAGACCGATTGGCTTTAGAAACAAAAGCGCTGCTTACGCGGAGAGAACAGATGCGGTTACAGTCTATATGCGCATAATACGCAGTTATCACAGGTTAGGGTTAGTAAATAGATACGTAATAGACACGTAATAGACACGGTGAAGAATACTTGCATCACAGGCACGCTCGTGTCTGGATCCACAAGTATTGCTTTAACAGCCGAAAGGAGAGGAAAATTGACCCCACGAACATGCCAACGGGTCAAATGTCCAAAGTGTGTGTGTGGGACAGAGAGAGAGGCACAGATGGCGTTTTACAGCATTTCTTCCTAGTAGTGAAATAGTGGCTCGTGCTTTACCATTCCTCTCAGTGTCAGTGAAAGACTGTCCAGCACACTCACAAGCAGTTGAATTGTGCACAACTACCTGCTTTTTAAGTAGTAGGAGCATTTTATTTACTCGCGTTCGCCATAGTATTCTATCGCGCAAATGGAATAAATGACGTCAGAACGTAATAACCGGTTATGATTATTGCTGAACCGGTATCGAATTGTCCCCATCTGCATCGCGGTGCACTATTCAATTCAATTCATCTTTATTTGTATAGCGCTTATACAATGTAGATTGTGTCAAAGCAGCTTCACATGGAAGTTTATAGTGAATTGAAACAGTGTCAGTTCAGTTTTCAGTGTTTAAGTTCAGTTCAGTTTAGCTCAGTTCAGTGTGGTTTAATAATCACTACTGAGAGAAGAAGAAACAATTAATTTTGACACCCCTAATTTTGAGCAAAAATACTAGTGACAGTCTTTATTTTAGTGACAATCTAGCAAACAGAAAAAAATGTTTACAAAATCTTAAAAGCATATTTGTGAAGGCTTTGTATGATTAGTCTTTACCTGTACCAACCACATCATCAATACACCAGATGAAAGTGCCCCGAAAGCAGAAAAGTCAGAGAGTCAGACAGCTACTTGCCTGTGTTGGAGCGCCGTCGGATGCCGAAATCCCAGCTTGATGTGATGTCGACAGACTGAGAGAGATCGCAGGTCTGTCCGTCTCCTCCTCCACCGCTGCCGTCTCCATACGAACCCCCAGACGAGCCTCCGCCAGCGGACGGCGCAGACAAATGACACTTCTCCAGATCCACATCATGGTCGATCAGGACCATCTCACACATCCCGGTGTCGTCGCTGGTCACGTGCGACTGCCGGATGTGGGCCAGGATGATGGCCGGGTTGTCCAGGAAAGCCATTCTGAGCACCAGCCCCTCGTCCCTCTGTTGCGCTCCGGTTCTCTGTCCGGATGTGCAGACCCTCAGTCTGAGTGAGAGGATGAAGATTCCTCAGCGATGCAGCGTCTTCTTTTCCTTCTTTTGGGGGTTATTTTCTCCTCTCCATGGTGGGACATGGATGCCTGCCTGCAAGGTAACAAGATGTTTAAACATTAACCCTTGTGTCCTGTTGAGGATGTTTTCATCCTGGGGTGATTTTGAGTCTTGATTTGGCCACAGCTTTCTCTGTGTTTCAGCAAATGCAATGATTTTTGATGACAAATCTTATTTTGCCACATATTTTTGGAAAATGCTTTGAAATTTGTCAAAAACTCAACAATAAAATAGGGGTAAATGGACTGCCCTTTCATTATGTTGGTGGCTGTTTCTGCCCCATTGATTTCCATTATAATGACATTTTTTGATTACAAAGCCATGAGATAATATTGCATCGATATTGCAATGTGCACTTCCGCAATAATCACATTGCAGGAAATGCAATGTTGAATCTGTATTATTATTGACCAGATTTTGGAAACACTCAAGATTTGTGGAGTTGGAGCTATGTTTAACCATGAAGTTACCCAAACATGTATTAATTATGTGTGTTTTTATCATTTAATTCAGTTTAACACTATTCAGGCAAAAGATATTCCATTTTTAACTTTAAGAAAAATTTAATTTATGTATATGTACACCATATGGTTTTATTTTTCATTTGATTATTAAATTTGTGCATCTATTCTAAATATTGCTAGACTTCCAGAAAATCATATAGCACTATATATTTAGTTTGCACAGTGTTGTTGCTGTACTATATTTCTTAGTGTTTGTGATTGGTTAACTATAGTTTATGTACATGCTTTTCCTTACAAAATCATCCCAATGTGTCGAAAATTATGAATTCTTTGCAAATAGACATATTTATTTCATCTGGTGAAATTATACGTTCAAAATTGCAATATATATATAAGAAAAATAAAATATCCCAATGTCAGTTTTTTTCAATATCATCCAGCCCCCACGTGTCCTGGTCCTCCAGGTTGGGGGTTGAGCGTTGGGCTAACGACCCACCTCATAAAAATTAGATGTTGCAAACACCAACATGGTGTGGCTTAATATCAACTTTGATATAAACGGCCCTGAGAGTAAGTAGGTAAGTATATTGTAAAATATGACATACAGTTAAAGTCAGAATTATTAGCCCCACTGTAAATTTTTTCCCCCAATTTCAGTTTAATTGAGAAGATTTTTTTAACACATTTCTAAACATAATAGTTTTAATAACTCATCTCTAATAACTGATTTATTTTATCTTTGCCATGACAGTAAATAATATTTGACTAAATATTTTTCAAGACACTTCTATACAGCTTAAAGTGACATTTAAAGGCTTAACTAGGTTAATTAGGTTAACTAGGCAGGTTAGGGTAATTAGGCAAGTTATTGTATAACAATGGATTGTTCTGTAGACTATCGAAAAAATATAGCTTACAGCGGCTAATAATTTTTACCTTAAAATGTTTTTAAAAAAATGTAAAAATGATTTTATTTTAGCCAAAATAAAACAAATAAGACTTTCTCCAGAAGAAAAAAATATTATCTGACATACAGTGGAAATGTCCTTGCTCTGTTAAACATCACTTGGGAAAGATTTAAAAAAAGAAAAAAAAAAGAAAAATCAAAGGGGGGCTAATAATTCTGACTTCCACTGTATATCATGATATGAGACTTTTGCCCTAATCATAATGGTCAATATTTTCAGATTATAGACAATAGGGCTGCACAATAAATCATTTCAGCATTGATATTACAATGTGTCCATCTACAATAGTCACATCACAGACATTTCGAATATGTCACACTAATTCTTATCATAAAAGCCAAGTTAAAATCATTTAATCTTTTTTTAGGGCAAAAAATGAAAAATCACAGGACATACACAAGTGTATAATGGTCTTTAAATCAGTCTAATCATGCTCTTATGAGGAGTTTATGGCATAAACATACAATAATAATAAAGCTTAATGCAATTGACCTTATTCTTTAATGCGGAAGTGCGCTCATTTTTGCGATTGTATTAGAACTTCCGATTCAGTTGCCTATGGGAGAAATGACTAGGTATAATAAACGGCAGAAAACGGTCAAACTACTCGCTCTACAAACAAGTGTTTGCATGATTATACAGACAAAATAGAATAATATAAGAAGAAAACATCAGTTTGCAACATCATGGAGCATAACGGGCTGTTTTTAACCTCTAAAAATGAATGGAAGTAAATGAGACCGGAAGTATCCAGCCAAAATGATTCAAATGGCTGCGCCCGCTCGTATGCGAAGAATAAGGTGAATAGTTTTGCATTTAAACATAACTTTAGTAAGACATTTTTTGGATAATAACAACTGATATTTCTATATATTTAAGTAAACAGTCTGATATATTAAGTCTATTCACAACCATGTTGAATAACATTAAATATTATCTTACTTTTTGGAAACTTAAATATCAGCATCTGCACCAAACTGCACATTTAGCTCAGTAAAGTACAAAAAAATTGTTAAACAAAACCTTACATTTTAAAAAACATAAAGTGATTTTCTGTAAATTAAAATAATTATAAGCAACCCAAACATATCACGCTGACTTTTCTGAAGTCAAGCTGCAATCAGTCATTCAACTAGTTTAGCACACAAAAAAATAAAACACAAGGGATACACAGAGCCATAAAGGATAAACCAATCTACCAGACCCTCTTATTATTACGTTTATAATATAAGCATAAAGTAAATGCACACAACTGGTTATTTAGTACACCGTTCAGGCTAAATATTCAAAGTAGAGCAGTAAACAACATAGGGAACATGTTACAAGTTGTGATCATAACAGTATTCCATTATAATATACAGTATATAAGCCTTTTTAAATTCTGCTTTACTATTTTATTCAATGTCCAAATATGTGAATAGAAAACCACTGCTACCTTAATGCTGTCATGATCGCTCCACTCAATAGAAACCCAAACAAAAACCTCCTTAACTAGTTTGAGGTAAAGTTGGTTTTATAGTAACACATTCAGATGTTTAACTTCTTAATATCATTTCAGAAAAATATTATTAGCACATTCTAAATAGTAAAATCATATTAGCAGCCAATGACTATGAAAGTACAACAGTATTCACAGTCAATGAAATAGTGCTAAAGTTGTTATGAAGTCATACTTGCATGCTATTTCAGACTGAACATTCAAAGAAGCATGGTAAACAGTATAGGAACCATGTCACAAGTTATGCTCATAACATTACTTCATTATAATATCTATGTATTAGCCTTTTTCAATTCTGCTTTACTATTGTATTGAAAGCTGAAGTCCAAATATGTGAATATAAAACCACTGTTACCTCAATGCTGTCATGATCGCACCTCTCAATAGAGACCAAACAAACCTCCTTAACTAGTTTGGGGTAAAGTTGCTATTACATTCACACTTTTAGATTTTCACCTTCGTAATATAATTTCAGAAAAGTATTATTTGCAAATTCTAAATAGGGAAATCATATTAGCAGCCAATGACTATCAAAGTACAACAGTGTTCACAGTAAG
>CAIGQZ010000427.1:36380549-36403828 GCA_903798205.1 Danio tinwini
GGGGGGACAGCTTAATTGTTTTTTGTTGAATTCACTTAAATTTGTAAAAATACAAAGTATATGAGTATATGTTACTTTTACTCTACACCTATGTCAGTGCATACTATTTATTATATTATCATAATAACAACAAAACATTTGCAAGCAGCTTAGGCTTGTTATTTATCAGTGTGATTTATAGACTTGAAATATATATTTTAAATAAATGAACACAGGATCAGTATATGATAGTTTCACTGTACACTTCTGTCCGTGTGCATACTATTTATTAGCCTATATTATTATAAAACAACACTGAAAAAAATGATTCATTGGATTTAGCTACACATTTTTTAAGGTTAGTGGTTGCAAACAATTTATATGGGCTGAATTTAAACCAATTAAATGTAGTAATGTTCGATTTCATTTGTTTGTTTAAATTCAGCCCATATAAATTGTTTGCAATCACTTACCTTAACAAAAAACCAGTAAACTAAATTAATCATTTTCAGTGGGCTACCTATTTATCAGTGTGATTTAAAAATAAGTTTTAATATTTTTCAGTGATAGTTCCACTGTACACTTTTGTGCATGTGCATACTATTTATTATATTATTATTTAACAGCAAAACACAAATTCACACGCAGCTTAGTACTTGTGTCAGTGTGAAAAACACATTTAAATTTAATTTAAATAAATAAACACATGATAGTTTTACTTCACATTTCTGTCCATGTGCAAACTATTTATTATATTATTATAGCAACAAAAAACATGTACACACAATTGTTACACACAAATATACGTTTGTATGCCTACTCAAACCTTACCTATTTAAAATGAGCCGAAACAACACAATTCCTGAGTGTTTTGGGGGGACAACTTAATTGTTTTATGGTCAATTCACTTAAATTGGTAAAAAATATTTATATATTTGTAAATAAACTAACACGGGTTGAGTATATGTAACCTTTACTGTACACTTATGTTTATGTGCATACTATTTATTACATTGGTATTTAACAACAAAAATGTATTCACACACAGCTTAGTAGGCTACGCACAGTTGAAGTCAGATATATTAGCCCCCCTTTGAATTTTTTTTTCTTTTTCAAACATTTCCCAAATGATGTTTAACAGAGCAAGGAAATTTTCACAGTATGTCTGATAATGTTTTTTCTTCTGGAGAAAGTCTTATTTGTTTTATTTTGGCTAGAATAAAAGCAGTTTTAAATTTTTAAACAACATTTTAAGGTCAATATTATTAGCCCCTTTAAGCTATATTTTTTCGATAGTCTACAGAACAAACCATCATTATACAATAACTTACCTAATTACCCTAACCTGCCTAGTTAACCTAGTTAAGCCTTTAAATGTCACTTTAAACTGTATAGAAGTGACTTGAAAAATATCTAGTCAAATATTATTTACTGTCATCATGGCAAAGATAAAATAAATCAGTTATTAGAAATGAGTTATTAAAACTATTATGTTTAGAAACGCGTTGAAAAAAAAATCTCTCCGTTAAACAGAAATTGGGGAATAAAATAAACAGGGGGGCTAATAATTCTGACTTCAACTGTATGTGTCAGTGTGAAAAAGACATTTAAATATTGGTTTTAAATAAATAAACAAATGATATATGATAGTTTCACTGTGCACTTCTGTCCGTGTGCAAACTGTTTATTATATTATTATATAACAACAAAACTTTTATTTACACTCAAAATTAGGTTTGTATGCCTTGGTCCAAACCCTACCTGTTCAAATGAGCTGAAACAACACAATTCTTGAGGTTTATGAGAGGACAACTTAATTGTTTAATGTCCAATCCACTTAAATTTATTAACATATATATATTATATTATATATACATATATATAGGTGGGGCACACTAACTATAGTCCAATTGCCTTAACATTAAATCTCTGCAAGATAATGGAAAGAACGGTTGTTTCACGACTAATGCATGAGATTGAAAGTAAAAACTTGATGTGGCCTCATCAGAGTGGCTTCCAGAAAAAGAGAAATACTATGGACTCAGAAATGGATGGATATCAGAAAAACAATAGGAAATTAGGAGGTGTTAATTGGGGTTTTCTTCACATTGAGAAGGCCTATGACATGTTATGAAAGGAGGGTTTGTTAATATCAGTGGTTAAATGGGAATTAAGGGTAGGATGTTTAATTGGGTTATGGATTTTTAAAGGATTGTACTATTCAAGTTATAGTGGGAGCAACATTTTCAAGAGTATATACATTTAAGAGAAACACTGAACCTGCACAAAATTAGTTATTAGAAAAACTATTATGTTGAAAAATGTGTCAAAAAATCTCTCCATTAAACAGCACTTGGCAAAATATTTAGAAAAAAATAAAATGTCACAGGAGGAGGAATTATTTTGTATATAACTGTATGCCCTTCAAACAATAAAACAGCAATATAGGCCCCAAACGCACATGAAAAATAGTAATTTGCATCCTGAAGAGAAACACTGAACCTGCACCATACTGTGAGAAGCAGTCAAGAAGCTAAATTTAGCAGCACGGTTGAGGAATCGATGTGAAACACTATTTTAAATGCATGTGTAAATGATCAAATATTCCTCTGCTTGTCTTTAATAGAAAGCACGGGCTGAACTGTCACCGGATGAAGCCGGCTCTCTTCAGCGTGCTCTGCGAAATCAAAGAGAAAACAGGTAAGTGCTCCTTTATTTCCTGCACAATGTGCCCCCGTAATACACCTGCACGGATGCTGCTCTTCAATGCAGCTCACAATAGTCTGACTGAAGCTCACCTTTAATACAATAGTGTGTTTTACACTGACAGATGCTTCCTTAGCAAAGTGTCAATGAGCTGTGTCTGTGTGCTTCCGGATGACGTGTTTAATAATGGTGTGACTACAATATTCAGGTCAAAAAAATGCATGTTAAGAGAGAAAGTATTAAAGCAAGTAATCCTCATATTAATGCAAAAATCCATTTCTGTGTGGAGTTTGCATCGTCTCCCCCTGTTGGCGTTGCTTTCCTCCGGGTGCTCTAGTTTCTCCCACAGTCCATGCACTATAGTTGAATTGAAGAGCAAAATTGGCTGTAGTGTATGAGTGTGTGAATGTGTGAGCGTATGGGTGTTTCCCAATACTGGGTTGCGGCTGAAAGAGCATACGATGCGTAAAAAACATATGCTGGAATAGTTGGTGGTTCATTCTGCTGTGGCGATCCCTGATAAATAAGGGACCACTAAACATAAAGTGCTGTCAGAGTAAGCTGCAACACAGACTCATTGCGGATACGTACCCTTGTCTACATTTCTGGAGAGTGAGAATTATGTAGCCAGAGGTACGTTTGGCTGCATTTCGTCTTTAATACAAACGCTAAGTGGCGGTATGACACCGCAGATGGCTTGTTTTCTTTTTCGTGCTACAAGCTGACCTCCTACCTCTGTATGGACGGCTTTTCTGCTGTTACCAATTTGCCCTGTAGCTCGCCATGTACGTCTTACGGATGCGGAGTTGACCAAGACAATAAGGTTCAATTCCGGCAAAGAATGGTTCCAGAAACCAGGTAAAACAATAAATAAATAAATAATTAAACAACAGGCTGAAAACATGGTGAAATCGCACAATGGCTTTTCTTTTTTCTAGACCGCTTTTGAAATCACTATCACTATCCGAAAACCATTATTAGCCAACTAAGGTCGCAAGTTCCATCGTTACAAGCATAGTTTGTGGATTTGGTGTTTCCCAAATCCACCGTTCCCACGAACATTCGAAACTGCGCCGCAAACTTCAATGCTTGCAACTACACCTCTAGAGCTGTAGTTAGAAGCAGAGCTCATGGCTGTGTTTTCAAGAGTTCACACTTAGCTGATGATTGATTATAAAGCAAGTTTGGCATGCTGTCCCAGGAGAGAGCCCTGAGCTAAGAAGGTTCTTGAGCCCTGGGCTCCCTCCCGTTTGCAGGGAGAGAGGGGAGCTTTGAGCTCAGGTAGATCTCAAGAACTCCCCCTTTTTTTGATGAGAGCTGATGACAGAAAATGATTGCTATAAAGAGATATGCTGCTGGATGAGAGTTTGACTGTAGTGCTGAATTTAGATCGACCAATTATCTTGTGGTGCATGTTTTTGGAATGTGGGAGGAAACCAGAGAACCCGGGGAAACTCACACGAGCACGGGAAGAACATGCTAACTTCGCACACAAACGACAGCCGGCCTGTTAAAGAACTAGAACCGGTGACGTTCTTGCTGTGAGGCAACAGTGTTAATCACTGGGCCACCGTGCCGCCCTATGAAAGGAAAGGTGGAGAAGTAGGGGTGGAAGGGGGGATTCTTCAAATCGAAGATGACTGTAGTGAGAAACTCTGGCTCTTTATAGTGGGTTAGGAATCATCTGATTGGTGGATCATACGTAGTTAATGCAGAACCAGTCGTGTTCAATCATAATCACGTGATCCTCTCGAAATTAGTTTATAAATAAACTTCACCTATTCCCAGCTATCCCCCTATGCCCTATTTGTTTAGAACATTCTAACATATAAACTTGGAATTATAAAAAAGCATTAAAGTTAACTCTCTTAGGTGTAATTTGCTTTCAAAGTATTTGTACAGTTCAGTTTTAGCGATCTTCATATTGACAATTGTGCTCCCTTCTTAATACACTTTGAAAACATTGATGTCATTTTGAACACAGTCGTGGCTTATGGCGAAAGCTATAGGTGAGCTATTAATTAAAAGCGGAATTTATGTTGCGTCTCCAAAGCTTGTGAAAAAACATAACATAGGTTAATGCTTTTAATTTAATAGTAGGTTATTTATTAAGTATCTGTACTCTATATGACATGGGCCAGTTAGTTAGAAAATGTCTGCAGTGGTTTGCATGTGTCAGATTGTAAAAGTAGACTTTAAAAAAATATAAAAATGAACAGTATCCTACTTAATAATAATAATAATAAAAATAAATAAAAATAAATATAATAATAATAATAATCACCATCATCATTAATAATATTAATATTATTATTAAAGTATGATTTTTTTCATTTCCTAATAAATAATAAATATAAAATTAAATTTCTTAACAAATAGCCTCATTATTTATTTATTTTTGTTTATATGATTTATATATGATATTAGAATAGTTTTAGCTTTTGTAAGTGATGTTTTAGAATAGAATATGTAATGTTCAACTTCTCAATAATATTGGTAAAGCAAACATAGGCTCTATATGTGCCATTTACATATATTTTAATTAATATGGAAAACGAGTGCATGTTTTTACAAAAACTAATATTGGATTTTTTTTATTGCGTGTGCATGTAAAACAATATAATTTGCACAAAGAAATGATGGGGGTCTTCTCTAAAGTTGTTACCACCCCGTTTAGAGCATCATTATGGGCGTTTTACGTTAATAACTAACGTGGTTTTTCCAAATGATGCTTCGTACTATGATAGTTTAGCCACGAGTTACGTCGCTGCTTGGGAAACGCACCCCTGGAGTGCATTTCTGAAAACCATAATTAGCCAACTATGGTCGCAAGTTCCGTCGTTACAAACATAGTTCCAAAATTTGGTGTTTCCCAAATCCACCGTTTCAATGAACATTTACAAACTGCATCTCAAACTTGTATACTTGCAACTACAACTCTGGAGCTGTAGTTAGAAGCAGAGTTCCTGGTTGTGTTCTATTCCCAGTTATTTCCTCTATACACTATTTCTTTCAAATGTTCTCGTGAAGGGGTAGGGGTGTCCCAATTCTCTTTAGCTTGAAGGTGTAGGGCTAAGGGGAAGGGGTATACACCCCTTCGAACGAAGATTTTTCAGGACCACACTCGAAACCAAGGAGTAAGAATTATCCCAGAATACATCAGCCACAACGGCAGGATAGTTGCACCCGGAAGTAAGGAGAACCACAAATTAGTATTTTTTTTGTCATTATCACTAATTTTTACAACAAACAAACACATGTTTTAATATATATTTATAAGCGAGTTTGTGTTTTACCATCATGCTTTTATTAAAAAACACAGTAAATAAAAACCGCTAAATTTCGCAATCTATAATCCCTAATAATAACTCCTGTACAGCAGTCACTCAACATTCTGACACTCGATAACACTCGAAAACTCTGTCAGAAAAGTCTAGTGGGAATGAGCTTTTTACAGTGTCTGTAAAAAAATAATGTTAATGTTGTTTTTGGTGTGTTTACATAGATGAATACGGCCACTGTGTAAATACACAGTATAGTTACGATATTATTGCCACATTAGATCATTATGATAACATAATATATGCCTTCAGTGATTTCCTGAAGATAAATACCAAAAAATAACTCACTTGGAATAACTACAGCAGTCGCCATTGTCTGATCTCATATGAAGCAAGAGATCTTGATGACATATGATGACGTGCGCAGGTGCTGTAGTGCTGTCCCAATTCTTTGGGGTAAATTTTGAAGCCCTTCCCCTTCACACTCATTTTAAGGGCCAAGGGGAAGGGGAAGGACTAGGGGTACAAAAATAGAATTGGGATTGGGTCTTAGCCTGTTGGTTAGAACATTTCTGCAGTGGTTTGAATGTTTCGGATTGTAAAAGTATATATAATGAAATGGCAAAAATAAACAGGCGACGCAAAGGCGCAGTAGGTAGTGCTGTCGCCTCACAGCAAGAACGTCGCTGGGTCGTAGGTTCGAACCTCGGCTGGGCTGGGTCAGTTGGCGTTTCTGTGTGGAGTTTGCATGTTCTCCCTGCGTTCGCGTGGGTTTTCTCCGGGTGCTCCGGTTTCCACCACAGTCCAAAGACATGCGGTACAGGTAAATTGGGTAGGCTAAATTGTCCGTAGTGTATGAGTGTGAATGAGTGTGTGGATGTTTCCCAGAGATGGGTTATGGCTGGAAGGGCATCCGCTGCGTAAAATCGTGCTGGATAAGTTGGTGGTTCATTCCGCTGTGGCGACCCCGGATTAATAAAGGGACTAAACCGACAAGAAAATGAAAAAAATAAACAATATCCTACTTAATAAAAATTATTATTATTAATTAATGGTGGTTCATTCTACTGTGGTGACCACGGATTAATAAAAGGACTAAGCCGAAAAGAAAATTAAAGAATGAATGAATAATTAATTAACATAGGATTTTTTAAATTTCTTAATAAATAGCCTATTGTTAATTACAACCATTAATAATTTCTATGATTTATAGATTAGAATACATGTTAGCTAAGAATATTCTCAATAGTATTTATAAAGGAGTTATATAAACAATATAATTTGCCAAAAAAATTATGTTTTTTTTTCCAAAGAAGTTACTCCACCCCGTTTAGAGCGTCATTGTGGACGTTTTACTTTATAACTAACGTGGTCCAAACGATGGCTCCGCGACAGAGAAACTACGGTTTTGGGAAACACTCATTACTACATAGTTCTTTTCCCAAATAATGCGTCATACTATGATACTCCGAGTTATGTCGTTGTTAGGGAAATGCACCCCTGGTCAGCTGAAGTGTATATTGCACCCTCTGGTGGATTAATAGGAGAAGAGAGATTTGAAATAATCAAAAACAGCACACAGCGGCCTTTGGAGTATTTGCAAAAACAAAAACTGCAAGCAGGTGTACCTCTGGTTACGTATTTTGCTGTCTCCAGAAATGTAGACCTGGGTACGTATCCACAACTTTAAGAGTGGTTAAGCAGTAAACAAGATTTTATTAGATTTTTTTTGCATGGTTGTTTTCCATGTATTTTATAACTATTTGCAATTGAGTTTATTGAATTTAACGACTCTTTAGTTTACAATCAATCTGTACACTACCTGACAAAAGTCTTGTCGTCGATGCCAGTTGTAAGAGCAACAAATAGTAACTTGACTTCTAGTTGATCATTTGGAAAAGTGGCAAAAGGTCGATTTTTCTGATGAATCATCTGTTGAACCTACTGGAACCCGCATGGAGTCAAGATTCTGACAGAAATCTGTCAAGTTTGGTGAAAGGAAAAATCATGGTTTGGGGTTACATTCAGTATAGGGGCGTGCAAGAGATCTGCAGAGTGCATGACAACATCAACAGCCTGAGGTATCAAGACATTTGTGCTGCCCATTACATTACAAACCACAGGAGAGGGCAAATTCTCCAGCAGGATGGTGCTCCTTCTCATACTTCAGCCTCCACATCAAAGTTCCTGAAAGCAAAGAAGGTCAAGGTGTTCCAGGATTGGCCAGCCCAGTCATCAGACATGAACATTATTGAGCATGTCTGGGGTAAGATGAAGGAGGCATTGAAGATGAATCCAAAGAATCTTGATGAACTCTGGGAGTCCTGCAAGAACGCTTTCTTTGCCGTTCCAGATGACTTTATTAATAAGTGATTTGAGACATTCAGAGATGTATGGATGCAGTCCTCCAAGCTCATGATGGAGTCAGACACAATATTCATTCTGTTTCCACTGCAGCATGACTCTATATTCTATACTGGACATTATTTCTGTTAAGTAACAAGACTTTTGTCTAAACAAAGTCAGACCTTACTGTCCTAATGAAATAATTCAAAATCAAGGCCTGGTCATATTTTATTGTGGTGAAATAAGCGTAATCTAGAGGCCTTTACCTTTCATATAAGCCACTTCTGATACCAAAGGATCAACTGGAAGTCAAGTTATTAGCTGTTCCTAAAAATTGGATAGGTGACAAGACTTTTAGTCAGGTAGTGTAGTTAGTAAATATACAGTAAGTTAAAATGTCGCCAATCAATGTCGAAACCTAAAGTGGCGATGAGGTCTTAAAATGTATAGAAAAGAGTTTTTAAAAGGTATTGAATTTCCCTCTCTGATTCCTGTATACACAAGTTGTCTCCCACAAAAAAACGTAAGAATTGTGTTGATTCAACTCATTTTATATAAGTAGTTTGAACAAGCAGCAAACGTCTTA
The DNA here is from genome assembly GCA_903798205.1 of Danio tinwini. Classification (NCBI taxonomy): domain Eukaryota; kingdom Metazoa; phylum Chordata; class Actinopteri; order Cypriniformes; family Danionidae; genus Danio; species Danio tinwini. The sequence goes on from CAIGQZ010000427.1 coordinate 36,389,448, forward strand.
GAGTGTATGGCATAGAGTGACTCCTCTTTCAACTCAACTCACGCCTAATAATTTCACATGCAAACATCATTTTTGCAGCGCACGCATATTTGCAAATATACATCTCTCAATCTGCAAAAATCAATTGTCAGCTTTCAGTAAAGCAAAGCAATTGCATTTGATTCATTAGGCTGATTTACAGACGTGCTTTATATTAAGTAAGCACTTCTGAAAGCCTGCTGGGGACATTTTATTATTGACGCAATCTGACAGAGCTAATGAGCCAAATAAATCAGCCTGAATATTATATCTCTATTTGGGCAATACAATTTAATTAGGAGAAACTATGAAATATAACAAAAGTTGGAACTAAATGGCAGCATGAACATTGATGGAGGCTGCTGTTTTAGAAAGAGAGGTTATATGATGACTGAAAGAAAGAGGTTTATGAAAGATATAGCTGTAGTTGTACTTTTGCAGTTTCTTATTAAGCTTTTCAGTGAGTTTGTGTGTGGTCGTAAACGAATTTCTGAATGATTGTTAGTGCATTGCTGTAAGATTTGTAGTGTGTTGAGTTTTTTTTTACAGAATTCCATGAATTGGGTCATAATGTTGATTATGACCCAAACGTAAGTTTCTCAACATCCACTGCATCGTAATATATTTTCCTTTATGAAAACAGTAATGGCAGCTGTGGTTGCCGACTTTATTTATTTTTATTTTATTTTATTTTTTATTAAATTTTTTAATTAAAAGTAAGATAATGTTTTTGTTAGATTTCCAATGGCAGCTGTGGTTAACACGGTAAAAATACAGTAATTTATTTATTTATTTAATTGTATTGTTATTCGCCTTTTTTAAAATAACTTCTTACTGTAAATGCATTTATTTAAACTACACATTTATTTACTTATTTTGATGTTATTTGCCTTTTTTTAACGGTAAGATACTGTTTTTATTAGGTACAGCATACAACTGTTACTAAAAAGTGAACTAAATATAAATACAGATAGTATGCATGTGTGTCTGAATCAGTTTCTCCACTTTCCCTGAACTGTAAAATATTTTATTTTAAAAAAACAGTAATCCAATGGCAGCTGTGGTTCATATTGTAAAAATACAGGTATTTATTGTATTGCTATTTGCCTTTTTGAAATTAACAGTAAGATACTGCTTTTGGTATCTACAGTGCACAACTTTTACTAAAAAGTGATCTAAACATGAATGCAGACAGTAAGCATGTGTGTCTGAATAAGTTTCTCAACATCCACTGCATCGTAATATATTTTCCTTTATAAAAGCAGTAAGACAGCTGTGGTTGCCGACTTTATTTATTTTTATTATATTTCATTTGCCTTTTTTAATTAAAAGTAAGATACTGTTTTGTTAGATTTCCAATGACAGCTGTGGTTGATACGGTAAAAATACGGTAATTTATTTATTTTATTTTATTGTTATTTGCCTTTGTATTTTACTGTAGGACACTTATGCGGTATGTTACTGTATTTTAAAGTTGTAATGTGAAAATTATTGTATATTTTACAGTAAAGATATACAATACTGAAAATACATCAATGATGCTGTAAATGTAAATACAGTTTTTTTGCAGTAATTGATTTACAGTAAGTTTCTGGCGAACTGCTGCCAGTACATTACTGTAGATTCTACAGGAAATCGTTAACAGTGTACAAATATACATTCATTCATTTATATAGTTATTTATTTTGTTGTCACTTGCCTTTTTGAATTTAACAGTAAGATACTGTTAAGCTACAGTGCACAACTGTTACTAAAAAGTGATCTAAACATGAATGCAGACAGTAAGCATGTGTGTCTGAATAAGTTTCTCAACATCCACTGCATCGTAATATATTTTCCTTTATAAAAACAGTAATGGCAGCTGTGATTGCCGACTTTATTTTAATTTAATTTAATTTTTTATAAATTTTTTAAGTTGAAAGTAAGTACTGTTTTTGTTAGATTTCCAATGGCAGCTGTGGTTGATACGGTAAAATTACTGTAATTTATTAATTTATTTAAGTTTATTGTTATTTTCCTTTTTTTAAATAACTTATTACTGTAAATGCATTTATTTATACTGTACACATTTATTTATTTATTTTGATGTTATTTGCCTTTTCAACGGTAAGATACTGTTTTTATTAGGTACAGCATACAACTGTTACTAAAAAGTGAACTAAATATAAATACAGATAGTATGCATGTGTGTCTGAATCAGTTTCTCCACTTTCCCTGAACTGTAAAATATTTTCTTTTAAAAAACAGTAATCCAATGGCAGCTGTGGTTCATATTGTAAAAATACAGGTGTTTATTGTATTGCTATTTTCCTTTTTGAAATTAACAGTATGATACTGCTTTTGGTAGATACTGCATACACCTAAAAAGTGACCTACTGTAAATGTGAACGCAGTCTTCTTAATGCTTTTGGCTTTAATATTCGCCGAGCACAGTAAACATTTGCTCAGAAAAATATACATTGGGCTTTCAGCTCTACACCGACACAGAAGTACATAAGCAGGGAAGAAACGCCGGGGATTTAAATCAATTATGCTCCATTCTCGTGTCCATTTTCCAGGCCACTGATCCATGCCAGCGGTCTCTGACAGTCCTCCACAGCCCAACACAAGCCGCGCAGTGGGCAGAGTGTAATGATCCACCCACCACAGCCCAGCGCATCTTAACCACCGCACAGATAGTTAATTAGACTTGCTGCTATAAACCAACACACACAGCAGAAAAGGCACAGGGGACACGCACAAACTGATTCAGATGCATACTGTGTTTTATTAGGAAGAACAGCAAAAAACCAACACAGGCTCATTGTGAATACGTACCACCGTCTACATTTCTGGAGAGTGTGAATTATGTAGCCAGAGGAGTGTATGGCTGCATTTTTATCTTTAAAATGAATGCTACTCGCTGCATACATAGGCGGACTTGAGACGTGGAGCAGAGTTGACCATTGAGTTTAGGGAACGGGGTGGGCGCTGGTCAATCGGTGCTTTTGAAAACACTATCTGTTGCGTTTAGGCAAAAGGGTGGGCTCTGGTCAATCTGTGCTTTTAAAAACACTATCGGTTGGGTTTAGGAAAGTGGGTGGGTGGATCAATCGGTGCCTTTGAAAACACAATCGGTTGGGCTTAGGGAAGGGGTGGGCGCTGGTCAGTTGGTGCTTTTGAAAACACTATTGGTCGGGTTTAAGAAAGGTGGTGGATGCAGGTCAAATTGTCCTTTTTAAAACACTATTGGTTGGGTTTAGAGAAGGGGTAAGTGCTGGTCAATTGGTGCTTGTGAAAACACTATCGGTTGGGTTTAGGAAAGTGGGTGGGTGGGTCAATCTGTGCTTTTGAAAACACTTGGTTGGGTTTACGGAAGGGGTGGTTGCTGGTCAATCAGTGTTTTTAAAAACACTATTGGTTGGGTTTAGGGAAGGGGGTGGGCACTGGTTAATTGGTGCTTTTGAAAACACTATCGGTTGGGTGAAGGGAAGGGGTGGGCGCTGCTCAATCTGTGCTTTTGAAAACTCTATTGGTTGGGTTTAGGGAAGGGGGTGTGCGCTGGTCAATTGGTGCTTTTGAAAACACTAATGGTTGGGTTTAGGGAAGGGACTGTGAGCTGGTCAATCTGTGCTTTTGAAAACACTAATAATTGGGTGAAGGGAAGGGGGTGGGCGCTGGTTAATTGGTGCTTTTGAAAACACTGTCTGTTGGGTTTAGGCGGGGGGGGGCGCTGGTCAATCAGTGCTTTTGAAAACACTTTTGGTTGGGTTTAGAAAAGTGGGTGGGTGGGTCAATCGGTGCTTTTGAAAACACTCGGTTGGGTTTAAGGAAGGGGGTGGGTGGTGGTCAATTGGTGCTTTTGAAAACACTCGGTTGGGTTTAAGGAAGGGGGTGGGCGCTGGTTAATTGGTGCTTTTGAAAACACTATCGGTTGGGTTTAGGCAAGGGGGTGGTCCCTGGTCAATCTGTGCTTTTGAAAACATTATCTGTTGGGTTTAGGCAGGGGGGGCGCTGGTCAATCAGTACTTTTGAAAACATTATCTGTTGGGTTTAGGCAGGGGGGTCGCTGGTCAATCAGTGCTTTTGGAAGCACTTTTGGTTGGGTTTAGGAAAGCGGGTGGGTGGGTCAATCGGTGCTTTTGAAAACACTCGGTTGGGTTTAAGGAAGGGGGTGGACGGTGGTTAATTGGTGCTTTTGAAAACACTATAGGTTTGGGTTTAGGGAAGGGGGTGGGCACTGGTCAATCGATACTTTTGAAAACACTATCGGTTGGGTTTAGGAAAGTGGGTGGGTGGGTCAATCGGTGCTTTTGAAAACACTCGGTTGGGTTTAAGGAAGGGGGTGGGTGGGTCAGTCAATCAGTCAGTCAGTCCGTTAGTCAGTCAGTTGACAGCAGCATCTGGTGGATTTACACAAGCACGAATCTCAAAATGCCTCTGTTGGATTCAGGAAAAAAAACAGACCTTCTGTGACATATTTGACGCTCTAGAAAATGTATACAGAGGTACACAATCAGAATGAACCTAGGTAAAAAAATTCTACTCAAAGTTCTGAAAGTTCTTTTGCTGTTAACTGCGAGTTGGAAGAGTTTAATAATAGTTAAAATGATGAACTTGAGGAGAAATGACCTCATATGTCCACTAAAAATCACCAAAAATCAAGAGATTGAGCAGAAACTTATGAAGAAATGGGAATGTCTGACAGATGTGAATGGTTTTGGTCTGTCAGCACAAGCTCACACTCTCCACAGGTTAACTAAATCGAGCTAAAGCGTCACTGCATTAATTTTTCATTTCCCTGAAGTAAATGTTACACACACACCCGTGGCTCATGTATTTTAATATTTCACATTTCCCCTGTGACACATGCGACACCACTGCCATTTGTGATCTGCAGTCGTCCATACTTTTTTCTCACGGGATAAAAATCTGAGAGGTAAGAGTCGTATATTTTATAGAGAGAAAATTGACTGTTCAAGCCATCGCATGTCTGTGACTTTCACACAAGGCCATTTGCTCTTTATATACAGTTGAAGTCAGAATTATTAATTATTATATTATTAATATAAATATATAACTGGGCTGCACGTGTCTCAGTGGTTAGCACTGTCGCCTCACAGCAGGAAGGTCACTGGTTGGAGTCCTGGGTGGGCCAGTTGGCATTTCTGTGTAGTTTGCATGTTCTCCTCTTGTTGGCGTGGGTTTCCTCTTGAGTTTGCTCGTTTTACATCTTTTGTTAACATTTTTTTTAACATATACATTTGGGTGTACTAATTTTGGACCATTATCATAGGTTATTTTGTTAGATTAGCTCCAGATTTGGCTTCAGTACTGTCCAATCTAATGTATCTGCAAAAATATAATACTGTGAAGCTTCCTACAGAAAATATTCATTTAAATGAGAGATTTGTGAGGGATGTACTCATATATGTTGAGCACTGCACATATAATTTGACTTAATTTATTATTTAGTTAAGTTTTTAATATAAATATAATCAAAAATCTGCTTTGGATGTTATGGCGGTTTTTCAAGACGAGTCTTCAGAGGATCAGTAAACATTTGTAGGCCTTTAGAACTTTGCATGCAGAAGCGGCTTTATGCTGTACTGTGCTTATGAAATCTTTGCTCTGGACTGGTTTTCCCACATGGTACTTCTCCTTTTTCCCTGCGTTCTTTATCATTGCATGTCTTTTATATCTGTTTGTCCAGCAGCACTGGTTTATGATGGTCTATAGTGTGTCAATAGAGACTCATGGGAATGAGGTGCTGGAGATACAGAAGCTGAACACTGGAGGGACTTTTAGGGCATACTCACACTATGTACAGTTGCCTTGAACCGGGACAAAGCACGCTTGTCCCCCCTCCCATCTCCCCCGACGGCCCGTACTCACATTACATTCAGGCCTGGACACGCTTACGTTATCGATGATGCGCTGTTCAGTAAGCGCTCTCGCTCAGCACAGTGAAGATTTCTTTAGTTATATCATTTAAGTAGTTTGATATGCGGTGACGCGCAGTCTAATATTTCGCAGAACAAATCAGCCACTTTTGACGCTCATAAACAATCATAAAGTCCTCGTGCTGCAGGAATTAGGAAGTTTGCTGAAGGCGCAGCTGACGTGCAGTGAGGGATTTGCGTCTTTAATAAACTACGACTGTCTGCATTCATTGAACAGTACAAATGATTAATTCATCCATATCAAACAGTCCCTTAAAAGTCACGTCTCGCTTTCAGTTTCGGGCCCAAGTGAACCGCGCTCAGGCCCACCTATTCGAACCGGGCCAGGGCTGCTCAAGTAAACCGCACCTGAGCCCGATTCAGAGCACTCACACTTCTCAAACGATCTGGGAAACGGGCCTGGGCATGGTTCAGATAGCATAGTGTGAGCACGCCCTTAAAGGGGACCTACTATGCCCTTTTTACAAGTCTCTGATGTCCCTAGAGTGTGTATTTGAAGGTTCAGCTCAAAATACCTCGTAGATAATGTTTTATAACTCTTTGAATCTGCCCCTTTTAGGCTTTGATCCAAATTGGTGACTGTAGCTTTAAATTCAAATGAGATTGTGCTCTTTTCTGAAGAGGGCGGAGCTACAAATGCCTATAGGTGCGTCCCAAATTGCATACTTATGCACTATTCTACACCATTTTGTAGTATAAATAGTGCAAGTAGTGTGTTCACACTAAAAACTCTAAAAAATAATAAGTGCACTTTAATTACCCGGACGATGCTCTCATTCAACCGGTAAAATGAAGTGTGGAATGAAGCACACTTCACACACTCAACAACCGCAGTTTTGCTCATGTAGTAGAAGGGGCGGAGCTATCAGGAGCACATGTTAGATGACTTTATTTATTTTGGATTGTAAGAGCAAAATTCTCCTACGAGAGTGATTATAGCACCTCCCGATGGTGAATGCGGTTATACTCATGGCAGGTACTATTTGGTACTTTGGTCATTTATTTCACTAATTTAGCAACCGACAAACGTCATCAGGGAAACAGTTTTAACTTCCGCTTAGTAAAAAAACCATTAGCGTTCGATTTGGGACGACACTACAATCATATTCTTTGCTGTTTAGTGTGTAAGTGCATAAGTACATAGTGCATAAGTGCATAGTGCGCCATTTGGGACGCAGCTTCAGTGTCAGCATAGTGGCAGATTCAAAACAGAATCTTATGTTCTTTCAGAACGTTATCTGTGTCAAAAACTGAAAATGTGAACAAAAGGGTCTCAGAATGACTCCAGTGTAGATTTGTGCATCCTAAAACTCCAAATTATAATCCTCTTAGTCGCTGACATTATCTTCAGCAGGTCAAAACTCTAATATTGGTTGGCTGCTTCTCACTCAAGGCTGTTTATGCTAATGACGGAGAGATGATAACTAATGGGCGGGGCTTTTCCCCGCGTACAAAAGGAGAATGTCAATCAATGGGCTCTATTTTAACGATCTAGGCACAAAGTCTAAAGCTCATGGCACAAAAGCATTAAGTGCAAGTCTGAATCCACTTTTGATATTTTAAGGACGGAAAAAGCGGTTTGTGCCCGGCGCATGGTATTACAGGGTTGTGCTTATTCACTCTCTTAATGAGTTATGGGTGTGTTTTGAGCATAACGTGCATTAAACTAATCATAGTCTCATCTCGCATTCCCTTTTAGAGTCAGTTGCGTCACGCCATTATGTACTTGATATTTACATGGCGGACTTTGTAATGGCTCATTTCCACTGACTGATACAGTACGGTACGGTACGGGTCACCTTTATCAGGATTGCATTTGCACTGCTAAAAGGGTACCAATGGTACTCTTTTGGTGGGCGTGGTGTACAAGTTGCAATCGACGTCATTTTGGCTTGAGAAAATGTCTAAAGTAAAGCTGTACGGGTCACTCACATATCATACGAGAAGCACTTCTCACAAAACAGATGCTTTACACACATAAATACTTCTGTAAAAATGTTTATTACTAACTTTACTATGAACATGAGTTGATTATAACTGCAGATCAATGACTGAGAAATAGCCTACTGTAACGTCTGCAATTATATAAAACAAATAAATAAATGAACGTATATAAACACATACAGACCCTTACAGTCTCCGATATGTTACCACTTACAGAAAAACTACATACCGCAGACATTTAGTCCTTATTTAGGTGCAAAATAACACAAAATACAGCCCACAGTCAGACCTCTCATGATTAAATGTGTCTGTAATCTTCAGCAGCACGTGTAGCCTCTTGTTAGAAAGTAATTCCATCATTCCGAGTTCATAATAGTCCAAAGGTGATGATAATAGTTAAACATGGCAGTTTGTTCACGTTTGCTGTAATAATAATGTGCTTCTTTTTTTCCGGTTTCTTCTTTTGTTTTTTGTGTGTCACCCTCACGTTTGTCAGTTTCAGACAGGATCAGGTTTTAAAAGCACGTCAATAATCAAGCACATTATTATCATCAGCTCAAGAAGTTTGTTATTTCAAATGTAGACACGCGGCAAGCGCAAGCAAGAAAGCGAAACCGCTCGCGCTTCAGACTGGCTCGTAAAAAACTATGGGTCACAGGGTAAAATCTGCTTATCTTTTTGGCTTTGTGGCTGTTCATCAAGAGGACGACAAGGTTCCTTTGAGCCCTGGTTGACCAAGGCTCGTTATTATATGTATATACCATTAAGCTGTAATCTCTCAGCTGTGTATTTAAACAAGATGGCTTCTTTGTTTTCATTCTGGCTTGTTGCGTAAGCTCGTGACGTCTCTCTGTAAACCAATAGCGTTCAGCTGTGCTTTTAGCTTCGCCTTTTGGTACCCTTTCTTGTGTTTGGTACCCTTTCGAAAGGGTGCCAAAAAAGGGGTACGGTACAGTTCGGTACGCCTTTTGACAGTGGAAAGGGCCATAAAAGCGTACCGAACCGTACCGTACCAGTTAGTGGAAACGGGCCATAAGACTAAAAACTGAACACTTTACTAGTGAGAAAACAGTTAAACAGAGCATCTGCAGTGAGGATAAAGAACGAGCCTCCTCCATCCGGCCTCTTTACTTTTAATTTTTACTTTCTCTTTAGTTTTACTCTTTACTCCTTTACTCTGGTGGAGTAAGGAAACGGTGGAAACTCACTCCACTGAAGACATCCATTAGCCTACATATTTAATTTCGCTCGTTAACAAAGGCACAAAGACTTGTTTCAAAACTATTAAATAATTCAATTCAATTCATCTTTATTTGTATAGCGCTTATACAATGTAGATTGTGTCAAAGCAGCTTCACATGGAAGTTTATAGTGAATTGAAACAGTGTCAGTTCAGTTTTCAGTGTTTAAGTTCAGTTCAGTTTAGCTCAGGTCAGTGTGGTTTAATAATCCCTACTGAGAGTCCAAACACTGAGGAGCAATTCCATCGATGCGCAGCTCTACAGATCCCGACCCATGCAAGCCAGTGGCGACAGCGGCGAGGAAAAAACTTCACCAATTGGCGAAAGTGAAGAATTTAAAAAACCTCGAGAGAAACCAGGCTCAGTTGGGCACGACCATTTCTCCTATGGCCAAAAGTCTTGTGCAGAGCTGCAGTCTAGGCGCAGTAGCTGGACCTCAGTGAAGACACGTCTGTCCTTGGAGCATCACAGGAATCAGTCTCATGCTCTCCATCATGACCACCACAGCAGCAGCTCAGGATACGGCCTGGTCCAGAAACCTTGGGATCGTCTCGTCGCTGGTCTTGGATTGCATCAGTGGCACTGCATAGTCTGAGGGTCTCGAGATGAGTACCCCCAGGTGGAAATACAGAATAAGGCAAATAATTAGCGTAGCTGCTGTTCATAGTGTATATAAACAAGAAGCAAATGAACAATAATAATGAAATGTGATCAAGTTATATCCAAACACACATCCTATGCCCCATATGGCCCAAAACCCGACAGGTGAACAAATCTAAACTTGTTTTTATTAAAACAAATATAAATACACAGATAATAAATAATACTACTAATAATAATAACATTATACAAATTCAAACTGTCATGAATAAACTGAAAAAGACCCCCGAGATGAAGGCATTGAGGCAGTGGTTTTTATATTTATGTAGAAAATAACAAATTGTGTGTCATTTTAGTCCTTTAATTGTTTTCATCTGTAAATATATTTGTGTTTTGCTGTACATCCTGTGTGTATTAAGCAATGTTTAAGCGTTTGAACCTGCATAGGTGCATAACTAACGTTTTCTGCGCTGGACTTTACAGCAGCTTTTAGTTGGTCAATGGTGCGGTTTATTTCACTTTCCTCAAAATAGCAACACACCTACAATGCACCTTAACACACTTCCTTTATAGACCAGCACATCCATGAGTCCACAAAATGGTGCAAATGGATTTGCTATTTAAACAACATGGCACAAAACATGAAAATTAGCTTTTATTCTGGCTGAAATAAAATAAATAAGACTTTCTCGAGAAGAAAAAATATTTTAGGAAATACTGTGAAAAATTCCTTTCTCTGTTAAACATCATTTGATTTGACAGAAATTCACAGGCAGGGCGAATAGTTTTGACTTCAACTGTAAATGCAACAAGTGAGAGTTGAAGCGAGAGCGGTGTGTTATTACAGGTCTGTGGTGTCATCAAAGCCGCTTGTGAAGGAGTCTCTCGTTCTCTGCTGTCAGAGGGACAAAAAAAATCAATAATGCAATCCTCCCCGTTCACGTCCTCGCCGGCAGTAATTGAAATAGAAAATCAAATGAGCGGCGAGCAGATAATTGTTTTATCAATATCCTCCTGGCCGCCCTCCGCGGGTCAGTGGCGCATGATCACCGAGCGCTGGATATGACGAGGACGAAATGTGAAATTAAACAGCTCGCCTCTCGTTTATCAGAGCTGACAACTAGTGAGCGACTGCTGCAGCTGCTCCACTGAATGCAGGGTTGCCAGGTTTTTGCAATTCAATAATTTTCCTTCAATTCATCTTTATTTCTACAGCGCTTTTACAATGTTGAGCTTGTACATGGTTGCCAGATTTTTGCAATTCAATTCAATTAATCTTTATTTCTATAGTGCTTTTACAATGTTGCCAGGTTACAATGCTGCGCTTGGACAGGGTTGCCAGATTTTTTATAAATCAATTCAAGTAAATTCATCTTATTTCTACAGCGCTTTTACAATGTTGCCAGGTTCCAATGTTGTGCTTGTACATGGTTGCCAGGTTTTTGTAATTCAATTCAGTTCTTCATTATTTCTATAGGGCTTTTACAATGTTGCCAGGTTACAATGCTTCTCTTGGACAGGGTTGCCAGATTTTTGTAATTCAATTAAATTCAGTTCATCATTATTTCTACAATATAGTGCTTTTACAATGTTGCCAGGTTCCAATGTTGTGCTTGTACATGGTTTCCAAATTTTTGCAATTTAATTAAATTAATCTTTATATCTATAGCGCTTTTACAATGTTGCCAGGTTTGCAAATGTTGCTTTTGCAATGCTGTGCTTGTACAGGGTTGCCAGGTTTTTGCAATTGAATTCAATTCATCTTATTGCTACAGGGCTTTGTAATTCATTAATTTTTGTAATTCAATTAAATTCAGTTCATCATTATTTCTACAATTTAGCGCTTTTACAATGTTGCCAGGCTACAATGCTGCACTTGTACATGACTGACAGGTTTTCTCAATTCAATTAAATTAAATTCATCTTTATGTCTGTAGCGCTTTTACAATGTTGCCAGGTTACAATGCCGTGCTTGTACAGGGTTGCCAGGTTTTTGCTATTCAATAAAACTTAATTCATCTTTATTTCTATAGCATTTTTGCAATGTTGCCAGGTTATAATGCTGTGCTTGTACAGGGATGCCAGGTTTTTGTAATTAAATTAAATTCATCGTTATTTCTATATTACTTTTTACAATAGTGCCAGGTTACAATGCTGTGCTTGCACAATGTTTCCAGGTTTTTGCTATTCAATTCAATTAAATTCATCTTTATTACTATAGAGCTTTTACAATGTTGCCAGGTTACAGTGCTGTGCTTGTACAGGGTTGCCAGGTTTTTGCAATTCAATTAAATTTATCTTTATTACTACAGCTCTTTTACAATGTTGCCAGGTTACAATGCTGCGCTTGGACAGGGTTGCCAAATTTTTGTAATTAAATTCAATTCAGTTCATCATTATTTCTATAGCGCTTTTACAATGTTGCCAGATTCCAATATTGTGCTTGTACATGGTTTCCAAATTTTTGCAATTTAATTAAATTCATCTTTATTGCTATAGCTCTTTTATAAAATAAATTCGTAAAATTTACTGCAAAAAATGCCAGCTGTAGTTGCCAGTGTCTTACTGTAAAAAATACGGTATAAACCGTAAAAGTAATTTCTCATTTTTACAGTAAACTACTGTATTTCATACATTTTATAGAGGTAATATGTCTGTATTTTGAATCTACACATCTTTTGTTACACAGATAGACAGGTTAACACATCCATGTGCAGGTGCTGATGAGAAAGTTACATAACGAACCAACGCTCATCACAAACAACTATTCCCACAAGCAGAATAGTGTATCAGTGTGTAGAAGGTGGTTAATGTCATTCACACAGCTACTAAACACTAGTATGATAACATGCATAAAATTAAAGTCCTAAAATAAACATTGTTTATCAACATCAGATGTAACATCAATCTCTAATGTACATTACTGATGGGAAAACAACTAAAAATACCCACAGAAATGTCAACAAAAAGCACAAAACGTGATGTGCCATGCAGGGAATTCTGGGATTTACGGTTATTCGCTGTATATATTAAGGAAACATACTGTTAATCAGGTTATGGATTTTTATTGTAGCATTTTTACATTTTTTTACTGTTAAAATCACGGCCATTTTTACAGTGCAGGTTACACAGCTGTGCTTGTACAGGGTTGCCAGATTTTTGCAATTCAATTTAATTTAGCTCATCTTTATTTCTACCAGAAAGACTTTTCAGGAGGCAAATAAACATTTAAACATTTATTGTGAATTGTTTGCATAGGTGTAAAGACTTGTACACACAGGGACGCTTTTCATTTGTGTTTATCGTCAGTGTTTTCCAAGATGTTTTTCCGGATTTAAACCCAAGCAATTTTTACAGGCGTCGAGCAGAAAAGTATGCAAAATCTCTCTTTGACGTTAGATGGCGCTACACAACTTTAAGCTCCTGACACCCGCTTGTAACACAGAGAAAGAAGACAAAGTTGAAGCGCTTGTTGTTATGAATGGTGCAAGTAGCAGCTCCAGCTCTAGCGTTGGAGAAATTATTATTGTTCACCAGTGCAATAAGCAGCTCCACGTTTATATCGCCTCTGGGCATCTTCTTTATTATGCGCTTGCATTGACAGTATTGCGCTTGAGCGCCTCCAAGTGTTGTTTACTGTAAATTTAGCAGCTCCATGCACGTGAACAAAAGTGCCAATCTGATTGGTGGAGAAGGTTTAGATGCGGAGCGTCAAAACAAAAAAACGAGCATGAGGCGTTTTTTTTAAATGACGCTTTTGCGCCTGCCGTTTTGCACGTTGGTGTGCACGATCACATTGACGCCCTTTATTTAGTCATGAGGCGTTAAACGTTGACGGAAAACATGAGCAAAAAACGTGTCGGTGTGCACGGGCCTTATGTTCGTTACGATCCTTTCATAAAAGTCCTTTGGCGTAAGCCTCGTCTATGGTACAGAATTCTGGATGAGCTGGCAGATCCTGACTGAAGATGAAGGCAGTGCCAACCCCCTGAGTGGAGACGAGGCCAACCTGGTGGTGGTGGTGGGGAGGATGGAGGGAAACTTCCGCATCGTCACCTGAGTACAGCGAAACAGATTGTTTAGATGGGCTTATATATAGCTTGCTTGGTTGTTATAGGCTGACAAGATAATTATTATGAATGACGTGACATCTCAGTCTTCCTGGCAGAACTATCGCTAAAGCTTTTATTTCTATAGCACTTTTGCAATGTTGCCAGGTTAAAATGCTGTGCTTGTACAGGGTTACCAGGTTTTTGCAATTCAATTCAATTCAATTACATTACATTAAATTACATTCAGTTACATTCAATTCAATTACATTCAATTCAATTCTATATTATTCGAATCTATAGCACTTTTATACTGTAGTTTGTGTTTGACGGCTTTACATAGATGACGTTTTAGTAAGTTGATCTGCTTCAGTCCAGTTTTTAGAGTTGACGCTCAGTTTTCACGTTTAACTAGATTGAACATAAAACAATTAAGCTCTCCCACAAAAAAGTCTTTTTTGCTCATTAGGGGGTCAAGCGCGAAGCGCTGAAACCCTATTGTATTTGTTAAGATTATTATTATTATTATTATTATTATTATTATTATTATTATTATTATTATTATTATTATTATTATTATTATTATT